>PVQB02000103.1:0-41010 GCA_002980475.2 Fusarium beomiforme | reverse complement strand
AGACCTCTGAAGAAGAGTATAGCGAGTAGTTTCAATTGATTGGATAGTTTTTGGTGTTTTTAAATGGATTGAAATATTTAAGGTTAGGATCTTTTGTAACACATACTTATCTGTAACGCATGCTTATCAACCACGTTATATATAATATAAGTGCTTTTACCCGTTATATTGTAACACTTTTATCTTCTACTTTACCTACCACTTTACTTACTTTACCTAAATAGAGTAGAAATGTAGGCAAAGATTTCTACTCTACTATGCCTAAGTATGACACCTTCTACTTCTATAGTATTTAACTATTGATATACAGCCCCTATAATGCTAATTGGCCCTCAAGCAAGTTAAAATGGCTAAATAAGCCTCTGCAGAAGCCAGAAGAACAAACGAAACATCACTAAACAAAAGGCTAGGAACCTCCTTTGCAATACTTCTTCTAGGGGCAGCTCCTCAGGAATTACTTCTTGTATCCCCACTAACCTCTATCCCGGAATCTATCGCGGAATAACAACCTAATGACGTGCTCTACGCTGTAGCATCGAGTTTACTCGTTCCCGCTCCTTATTATTCTTAATCCGATATTTTAGGTTCCTTTAGTCTTTCTAAAACAAGTCAAACACCATCGCACCTCCCATAGGTCCTAGGTTTAAGTCTACAGATATATACGGATCGGCTCTAGCATCCATAAGCATCTCAACCATTTCCAGGACCACAGAAGATTGATCCCCAATATATATTACTGGTATCACCACATATGGTCTTAACGCATAGTCCAGCAATAGCCTTCCCTTCTTTTCTTTCATTACCCGAAGATTCTACTAAAGATAGTCGGATATATAGAGTACTAATTCTAATTAGATTGCATATGGCGAGGAATATCAAGTTCCCAAACTATTTGTGGCTCCTAGAGTTAGTCCAGTGTTCAGAAGAGGATTGAATTTGAAAGTTAGTGGAAGCACTGGAGTCGAGATGATTCACCAAGGAAATAGGAGAGTATCCATCATGGCGTTCAACATTGCGTGCGTAAAACATAAACTCATCGATAATGCCCAAAAGCTTATAATAAACTTTGCGGAAACTCTCAGGGTTTCGGATCGGTGCTGATTTAACCTGCGATAGCAGTGTGCAACATAGCGATATGCGGATATCGAAACCGAGCGGCATCCACTGGACGATTCTTTCCAAAATTCGTCTTATCTGCAGAAAGTCTCAAACCGATCGATGCAAGAAACCGATAGTCAACCGACGTAATGGAGTTACAGCTGACTCATCGACTCGTAATTCCAACAAATCCCTGCATCGTGCGTTCAGTCGAGCCTTCAGAATCTTATATATCTCTTTCGCCTCCGTAGTTGAGATGGGCTTCACCTCTGTTTCAAAGATGTAGTCCTCATCGACACTCTCTCGTTTCAAGTCTTCTAGTGTAAAGAGGGATAATAGTCTGTTAGAATAGACAGCCAGTTGGAATATCTTGGCCGATTCTTCTCTATAGACCGTGTGAATCGTGTCGAGAATGAGTTCGAAGAAGTGATCTAAGTCTTGTGGCAACGCATCCAATCTCCTCCGAAGCATAAAGATATCATCGCCTTCAGCCAAGCCGTCCAAAAGCTCACAGAGAACAAGGAAGACCTAAAGAAAGACACCGTTAGACCTTTAGACGATCTCTGAGATCAATTCCGCGTATTCATCGCAGCTAGACATCGAGTTCCTAAGGGAAGGATCCTCCTGTAAGCTTTCTATAGCAAACTGGTAGATATCATCCTTGGTGAGATCCTGAAGAAATATCTTGAACTCGCTATTCTGGAAGGCTAAGTCAAAAACGTTTTCTTCGCGGCTAGAAACGCAGAACTTGAATTGTAGCAAAACGGCCAGGTCGTTTAGGATTCGAACGAGTTCGCAATAGTTTCCGCCGTATTCATCTAGACCGTCAATAAAAAGAAGAAAGTAGTCTGTTTCCAAGATTCAAATAAAGGAAGGCATTTCAAGATTTTTAGAGCTCATTAACAGTCCATAGTTCCTCCAATGCATGCTTGCCCTTATCGGAAGACCACCTCTCCAGGCACAAATCTGGCATGAGATTAAGGCATTATCTGAGCACCTGGAAAAGAAGTGATTGCAAGAGCCCCTCAACAGACTCTTACATCAAGCTTCCTGCATTCCAAAAATAGTAACTGGCGATAAAGATGTCTGTATCTCTATGATAATGGTGGATTAGTTACTTTATCAGCTTGTAATAGACAAGGAACTTCATAAGAGTCAACTTTCCAGAACCTGCTTTTCCAGCTACCTAGAATAAACCGCCTTAAGAAGCCAGCCATTTCAAGAATAATGCATCAGGAGACTCAAATATCCACTCGAAAGTGCTCCCATAAGTCTGTGCGATCGACCCTTGCCTCATCTTTATTCCATCAAAAGAGAGACTAGACACGATCTTTTGCTTTCTATTCAGTTTTCTATTTTCTTCCAAGAGATCCTCTGGATTCAAGAAGAAAGCCTTTAACTCATTACGGTCGATATTACTGTTATCTAAGGGAGCTCTAAGTAAAAGTTGCTAAGTCAATGACCGAACCTCATCGAGCTTTTGGCTCATATAAGATTATACGAGTCCATTATCTTTGGTTTGATCTATAAGAGACTCAATTGCCGTAAGTATCAGAGATTGATTATATCTGTTACGCAAGGTAAGTTTCCCATTTCTTTTCGATAACGTTTAAAGAACTTACCTACTTGACAAGAGAAGGTATATATCCATTTGTTTCCGGATTTTCTCGATCTTCTCTTCCATCTCCCAGATTTTCCTTTCCTTACCTATCGAACGCAGAGACTGCCTGAGGCTCTACCAGAGCCTATAATCTCAATCCATTACCTTGAGATCATCAAGGACCAGGAGGAGTTCTTCCGATAGCCTATTGCACATCATCATAAGGGTTTCAAAGCCGTAAACATTACCAGAGGAGTCAATGGTCTTGGCAGCCTTTTTCTCCAGATGTGCAAATTTATCGCATGCACCTGTAAGATCTTCAACGACTATCTTAAAGACGGAGTGTTCCTCGGATAAGCCAATTAAAGAAGCATAAAGCTCGCGACTACCGGAGAGAAGCTTATCAGCGAAATCGATAAGCTAAGCGACCGCAGTCGTCATATTGAGGATTGTGAGAGGGTCCATTGTGGCGTAAAGGCATCGTTATCACAGACCTTTCGCAACAAGCAACATCATTTCAGAGTTTCAGAACCAACCGCCTACCAGCAATTTGGCCTACCATTATAGGGCATTCGCGCTAATATAAAAGTCTTCCAAACTTCGCTTAGCCCTTTACTACTGCCTTTTTGGTGGCAAATTCGTGGGTTGGCCTGCTGGTTGCCAAGGGCGGTGTATGAGGCGTTTCCACGAATGATCCAATGAGCTGGAGGCAGAAGAATAAGCCACTGCCTGGCGCAGCAATACGCCACCGCCGTCCAACTGATCATTCTACTCAAGGATTCGGGGCCCGTTCCAGGTTATAGACCAATCAAACTCTAAACCTCCTACCCTACTGTACCAAGGACTGATCGTAATTTACTAAAATTACACATTTGTCGTCCGTGCGCCAACCCCTGTCGTCATTACTCTCATGAAAATACATCCTGTTTATCTGTGCACGCTGGTTGGTTTTCGAATGCCCCACCGCCTCTGCCCTTGTCAGGGCTCAATGGCAGCAAGCCACCAAGACAAACGTCTGGGGTAGTCTTTCCTTATCCTAATTCTCGAAGCTTTCAAGGCAGAGCTCTGCAGTAGGGTGGGCACTAGTCGGCTAGGGCCCGTGAAGGGATGGATACCGGAGGTTATTCCTCTGAAGAAAGAGAAAACAACAGCCTTAGTTTATGGTCGTTATTGGTTTTGTTGTAAACCCTGTCGAAAGCCTAAAAACGGCTTGCTTGACCGGCTGCAGCCATAAAAGCCCCTCAGCACAGACTAGCTACACAGGGCTTGATGGTAGGCAGCTGACCACACAGCGTTTGGCAAAACATTCCGGGTGACTCTCTTTTCCATGGCGTTCCATTGCAACAACAGCCTTACATCAACATGTCAACTCTGGGTTAGATGATAACAAAGAACTGACGAGGCTTTTGGTGCAGTTCTTCAGCAGAGACAATTCTGTTTGGAATGCTTGGCCCTGAACTGGCATTGCTAAAGGTTGCTGTCTACGGTGGATTAGGCACGATTCGTTCATGAAAATATGACACGGCGCAACGATGTAGCGCTAAGCCAGATCATATTTGATGGCGGCAAGTCCCTTGGTCCATGAGCCGACAGTCAGACACGATTGGTGACACGTATGATACCAACGTGCCGTAGCAACCACAGGAGATCGATGATTATTGGGCAAGATATGATGATTCACCTGCAAGTACGCGCTCGCGGTCGAGGAGGGGTAGCTTCGCCGGATGACTGCTGACAAGGAAGCTGCTGGATAGGTCGTTGCTCTCGGTAGTATGGAATCGGACACTGTTGTCAAGCTTTTATTGGACTCGGGACGGAGCATGGATTACGCCCCTATTGATAGTCGCTGTCAAAGGATAGCTTGTAACTTTCTGTTGGCCTCGGCCCCGCCCCCCTGCTAGTTGAATCTCTTCGCCCAGCTTCCTTTTCTTTCCGCACCGGCTGTGATGATTCCTTCGATCCGACATCTTGTCTCTAATATTTATTGTCCACAGGCTAGCCGGCCTTTAGCGGTAGCACGCAACAGGAGCCAGAATAACGTCAGAGTCAGTTTCCATTCGAATGATTAGTGCACACATATCGGTGGCCGTTCATCATAGGCGACCGACTCGTCCCAATCTGTGAGCTACTAAAAGGGTAAGCTGGAGCAAGCGTTCCGGATCTGGCTAAGCGGGCTTGCGTCACGTATCGCTATTGATTGCGACCCCGTATGGAAGCTGGCATCTCAGTCGTCTGTCGCCTAGCTGAAATCATATATATTATTGTCATTTATTGTGCCGTGTTGCCCTGAAACCTAAGACCTATAAGAAGAAGACGAGTGTGGGAGAAGGAAACTTCCTGGGGATGCGAAGGAGTGGCCATGTGTTTTAAGGAGGGGCAGTCAAAGTACGGTTTGTGGGTTCTTTGACGCGCCGAAACGTTCGTCTCCACACAGATCAGATTCCACCACGTTACAGTATCTAGCTTGTTTATGGTTAAGCGCTATATAGAACTATTTTTTTTTAAAGACAGTCCTTAAGCTCTATAATATGTAAAAATAAAGTCTTAGCATTTAGGGAAAAGTAGGGAACATACTTTAGCTTTGTCTCTTCACGTACTGCTTTTGGTTCGTAGCCCCGACTCCTAAGGCTATCATGATGACGGAACATCCTATCTATGACACATGATCATCGTTAAGCTACGCTAGGATCGGGCCGCACGTTGGTCTGACTGTTTTACTTGACTGGATCTAAAATGGTGTCCTTAAATTGTAACGTGGTTTTCTTTCTAATATGGCTTGCCACATGCCCGTGCTTTAACGTCCGTGGTGAGAAGCATAAGAAGTTTCTAGGCGGTGGCAAACTGTATTCTGGCCAGGCTATTTATATCATTTTATGCCCATTCTCGGCGTTTTTTTCCAAAACTTTGCTTACTCTAGGATCACCCGGATTACCAGACCTTCCAGTCATCCAGCTTCAATGGTGCCAGCCTTTGTAAGGGTTCTCCGAACCATGATTGGTAGCAGACCTGCCCTCGACAGGGATAACCTTAGTCACGAGAAGGAAAATATGCCTTGTGGGACTGGGCTCTGACATTTCCCCGCTTAATCTCAAGTGTCTATAGTTCCTTTCTCTTTCTATTCTACGATTAACGGTGTTCAGCGACGTTCGACGTGCAACAATCTCAATAGCCGATCCACTCTCAGTGGGCAACTCCATAGAGGTTCCTATTCTCCTGATTTTTGACTTTTCATTCAATTCCATTATTGTTTGTAGTTGTTTCCACCTCTTTCTTGTTCTCGGCCTAGATTTCCTCGGAGTATTTCATCAAAGCCGGTGGCTTTTGGGCGATGGTCTCGAGATTTGTTTGATTCCATCGGTTGATCGATCGAGTTTCACCTCTAAGATGTTAACCCGGTCGCCCCGGCCACCACGTCCGGATGATCGTCGTGGCTTCGAGATAGCCATCATTTGCGCTCTACCCCTTGAGGCTGATGCTGTCGAATCGTTGTTCGACCATCATTGGGATGGAGATGGTCTCTCTTTCAAGAAGGCATCATGTGATCCTAACGCCTACTCAACAGGTGTAATTGGCTGTTACAATGTTGTGCTCGTACGCATGCTAGGAATAGGTAAAGTGCATGCAGCAGTAGCAGCCTCAAACTGCAAAGCGAGTTTTCCCAACGTCAAAATTGCTTTCGTGGTTGGCGTCTGTGGCGTTGCCCCCTTCAAGCGAAACGGTGAAGAAATCGTACTTGGAGATGTCGTCATCAGTGAGGGTATTGTTCAATATGATTTCGGACGGCGCCTACCAGACCGGTTTGTCTCCAAAGACGGGCTGCTAGACTCTTTAGGAAGGCCGAACCAGGAGATACGCGGGATTTTGGCGCAAGCCAAAGGGATTAGAGACCGCCAACGATTGATAAGCGAGATGACAAGATATCTCAATATCCTTCGTGAAAATCCAGAGCTTCATGCTGAGTACCCTGGCCCTGCGTACGACAAACTATTTGAAGCATCCTATCGTCATAGTGAGGAACAAAAGTCATGCGAACAAGTCGGTTGTGACCATAAGCTTGTGCCGCGACGCCGCCTGCAGGCCGCCGAGCCTATTCCCGCACCTGCTGTCCATTTCGGGTTGATAGCATCCGGCGATTCAGTGATGAAGTCCGGCGAAGACCGCGACCGCGAAGTTGAGGCGAGAGATGTGGTTGCCTTCGAGATGGAAGGCGCGGGTGTTTGGGATATTCTTGATTGCATCGTAATTAAAGGGGCATGTGACTACGCCGATAGCCACAAAAGCAAGGGCTGGCAGAAATATGCTGCAGCTACAGCAGCGGCCTGCACGAAGGCTTTTCTTAACTACTGGGTTTCTTCACTTGACCAAGGTATGTCGTACTATGCCCTTCACGACAGTAACTGATTGCAGTAGAGTATTATTCGTGCTCAGATGCAAACTTCGAGAGCAGCTTGTCTTTACAGAGCCAATATTCTCCTGATCAAAACGGAACTGCTCATGCTATTGACAAGCGTCAAATGGAACCTGTTTTCCTAGTGCCGTTTTCGAAAAATGACTTCTTTGTGGGTCGGCACGATATTCTTGAGAGACTGCAAGGTCTATTCTTCGAGAAAGGACGGCAAAAGATCGCTCTCATTGGCCTTGGAGGGATTGGCAAAACCCAGATTGCTCTGCAGCTCGCCTACTGGGTAAAGATGAACAAGCAAGACTACTCAGTGTTTTGGGTGCCAGCGCTAAGCCGTGCGAGTTTCGAACATGCATGCATGCAGATCATTTATGCCTGTAGTATTCCGACTGCCGACAGCGACAATGCGATTGAATCAGTCCGCCAGTACCTAAGCTCAAAACGTGCGGGGAAATGGCTTCTTGTGGTTGACAATGCTGATGACGCACAAACTGTCATAGGTTCAGTGGGCGCAGAGAGCGGTATATATCGATCGCTTCCCCAGAGTGACGAAGGACGAATCCTGTTTACGACGCGATACCGAAAAGTGGCAGTATCGGTTGCCGGGCGAAACATCGTCGAAGTACCCGCAATGGGCCACGGTGAGGCGAGAAGCTACCTCAAGGAGGCATTAATCCGGGAAATCTCTTTGGACGACGACCCGGTGGCGAATCGTCTCCTGACGCTACTGACACACCTTCCACTGGCGATCACACAGGCAGCTGCATACATAAACGAAAATCAGATATCACTCACGCACTATGTACAGCTTTTCGAGAACACTGATCGTGACCGGATAGAGCTGTTAAGCGCCGAGTTCCAAGACGACACGAGATATGAGCAATCCAAAAATCCTGTGGCCACTACCTGGTTCATCTCGTTTAACCAGATCCGTAAGGCTGACGAACTTGCCTCGCGCATTCTGATGTTCCTGGCTTGCGTTGAACCGAAGGCGGTGCCTCAGTCGATGCTGCCCAAAGGCGAATCTCAGCAACAATTGACTCGATCAATCGGCATATTATGTGGCTATAGATTTCTGGACAGACGAGGATCCAGCGAAATATTCGACATGCATAGTTTAGTGCACCTGGCAACGAGGTCTTGGGTCGCGGAGAACGATTCGGAGAAAGAGCAAAGCCAAACAGCGATAGCACGTCTAAAAGAGGTATTTCCGACGGATGACTGGGAAAACCGAGACCTTTGGCGGCAATACCTGCCTCATGCAATCAGGCTCCTCAGATATGCGGAGGATGACTGGAGCGAAGAGCTGTGTGAACTAGGTTATTGGGCCGGCCGGTGCTTGTTCGTAGATGGACGTGTGACAGAGGCAGTAGAATTTCTAAAACAAATAGTCGCGGTTGAAGAGAAGATGTTGGCAGAAAATCACCCATCACGACTCGCATCACAGCAGGAGCTCGCAATAGCATACCAAGTCAACGGGCAGATTGCAGAGGCAGTAGAACTGCTAGAGCATGTGGTTGCAGTTCAAGAGACAACATTAGCGGAGAATCACCCGTCACGACTGGCATCACAGCACGCGCTCGCAGGAGCATATCAAGCCAACGGACAGATTAAAGAGGCAGTAGAACTGCTTGAGCATGTGGTTGCAGTTGAAGAGACAACATTGGTGGAGAATCACCCATCACGACTGGCATCACAGCACGTTCTTGCAAGAGCCTACCAAGTCAATGGGCACATCTCAGAGGCAGTAGAATTGCTCGAACATGTGGTCACGGTTCAAGAGACGACATTAGCGGAGAATCACCCGTCACGACTGGCATCACAACACGAGCTTGCAAGAGCATACCAAGCCAACGGGCAGATTAAAGAAGCAGTAACGATTCTAGAGCATGTAGTCGCGATTAGAAAGACAATGTTAGCAGAGAATCACCCAGACCGACTGGCATCACAGCACGAGCTTGCAAGAGCATATCAAGCCAACGGGCGGATTGCAGAAGCAGTAAATCTTGTGGGGCATGTGGTCGCAATTAGAAAGACGACATTAGCCGAGGATCACCCAGATCGACTGGCATCGCAGCACGAGCTTGCAGGAGTATATGAAGCTAACGGGCAGATTAAAGAGGCAGTAGAACTGCTTGAGCATGTGGTTGCAATTAGAGAGAAAACATTGGCAGAAAATCACCCATCACGACTGGCATCACAGCACACGCTTGCAGGAGCATATGAAGCAAACGGACAGATCGCAGAAGCAGTAAATCTTCTGGAGCATGTGGTCGCGATTAGAGAGACAATGTTAGCAGAGAATCACCCAGACCGACTCGCATCAAAGCACGAGCTTGCAAGAACATACCAAGCCAGCGGGCGGATTATAGAGGCAGTTAAACTGCTAGAGCATGTGGTTGCAGTTGAAGAGACAACGTTAGTGGAGAATCACCCGTCACGACTAGCATCACAGCACGCGCTTGCAATAGCATACAAAGCCAATGCACAGATTACGAAGGCAGTTAAACTGCTAGAACATGTGGTCGCAAGGAAGAGAGTAATAATGTCTCCAAATCATCCCAGTCGATCGGTGTCAGAGAGGACACTTCAGTACTACCATGAGATTTTGAACGGTTGAACCAGCTAATTTCCATAAGTCCTTGCTCAACGTATATCAAAATCTCTTCGCCAGGCGGTGGGGATTTTTCATGGGAGCAGCAATACTATGTTAGTTGTTATAGTTTTAGTTCTAGAAGCCTATACGTATTTTGCTATCTTCCAGTCCTGAGATATGTCACGAGGGGCCACTGGGGAATGTAACTTAAACATGCAAGTCAACCTTAACCGACCTGAATCTGTGCACAGAGTAGGTATGGATGGTCGATAATATGCGGGGGAATCTGTAGGGGAATCTGGGGCCCCAGAATCGAGGTGGTGTGATGTATCGAAGTGGGATTGGTTAAAAATTAGTTTTTGATAGAGGAACTTGCGAGGATAAATATCATCGGTGAGAAGTCCGAAAGCGTGTGGGGGTGGATCCCTAATAATCTTAATAGACCTGTTATTTCTGATGTATTTGGGGTTATAGATGGCATTAAGAGGCTCGCTATTTAACACTAAGGGCTCCAATTCTTCTAATAAGAATCCTTATATAATCCTTTACGTACTATCGATAATAATAGGTTAAATATTAACTTCCTTTACCGTTTAAGTATCTCATTCCTTAAATCTTAAAATGAAACAAGGTTATTTATAAAGGGCAGATAAAGCGGCACTTAAGCTTTATGTTAATTACTAATGCATCTCCGTCATCGCATAGCCAAGCTCTAGATCAGCCTTCCCCTTGCCCCTAATCGCCTGCATAGGAAAAGAGCCAAAAACAATATGACAGAGCTCGGTCGCATACCCCGCATCACCGCGCCTGCAAGGGTCGGGACATGTTTCCACTCTCCAGTAGGTTCGGCCGTCGGTACCATCCACAACCCCTCTTTCGGCATAACCCCTCTTTCGGCAAGCAAAATAAAAAAAGCTTCACCAAAACTCATCAACTTCACTGACACAAATATTGGCCAAAATAAATAGCTACTTGGAGGACAATGCCTTTGCTGATTATAGAAATGATTGGAGTTAACGATTGTAGCCCTCTAAGGCTGTGCGGGGTATGCGATATATGCATACCGTGCTATGGAAATAGTGTTAATTCGATCATCAAGTTCTTCACCGCTCTTTTCTGTGCTTTTTGGCCTTTATCTGCGACAACATATAAAAATGCCTAGGTCAAGACTTCGATGGAAATACACAGAGGAAGACATGGCAGAGGCCATATTGGATGTTACTGATAATGGTTTTTCACCTCCTCAAGCCGCTCAGAGACGGGGAGTGCCTCGGAGCACTCTAATCGACAGACTTAACGGCCGCGGGGCCGTGAAAGAGCAGGTCCACCCTTATCGACGCTTATCCAAGAGCCAAGAGGATAGGCTCGCTTTCTGGATACTCCGTCAGGAGTCTTTAGGCTATACTCCGTCTCACAGTCAGATCCGCGCTTGCGTCATGGGTCTGCTGAGACAGCAGGGCGAACATCCCGACTTGGGACGTAACTGGGTGACCAAGTTTATCAATCGCCGCGCAGACCTAAAGACCAAGATAGGTAGACGTCAAGAAGCCAAGAGATTTGACTCTTTCACACCTAGAGCGGTTCATTGGTACTTTGATATCAGGGAGGGCCAATATGGTTGGATCAAGCCTGAAAACACCGTTAACGTTGATGAGGGGGGTATTATGACTGGTTTCGGCAAGTATTCACCTCTATTCCCTGTCAATGCTTGAGTTTTGGCCGACTAACCCTCTGGGTTTAGGTCTAGATAGCCTGGTCGTTGGAAGCGCGGACCCGAAGCGCAAGGCGTTTCTCAAGGGACCACAAACTCGGAATTGGACTTCATTCATCGAAGCTATCACTGCTGACGGCCGCGCTTTAGTTCCTGGCATAATATTCAAGGGGAAACAACTCCAGAAACAGTGGTTTCTTGATGAGTTCAAGCAGATAGCAGACTGGTATTATATAACATCGCCCAACGGGTGGACTGATGACCACATAGGCATTGAATGGCTTGAAAGAGTTTATCTGCCCCAGACTACGCCTGCCGACGAGTCAGACGCGAGACTGATCATCTTAGATGGTCATGGAAGCCATGCAACAGTATGTCCTCCATTTTCCCCATCTCAAGATCAGTGCTGAGTGATGGAAGGATGAATGGATGGCCACGTGCTTTTTGAACAACGTTTATTGCTGCTATCTACCAGCACACTGCTCTCATGGACTCCAGCCACTGGACAATGGAGTATTCAACGCGTTGAAGGCTGCATATCGACGAGAGTTGGAAAAGTTCGCTTCGTTGACTGATTCCGCTCCAATGGACAAGGTCAATTTCATCAGGGCCTACGCCAAGGCTCGCCGAGTTGGAATGACTAAGAAGAACATACTGTCTGGCTGGAGGGTCACTGGGAACTGGCCAATTTCACGTGCGAAAGCGTTACGGCACCCTGAAATCCAACAAGATGGGCCAAACGGCAGCCCAAGAGCGACTCCTGAACCCAGGCCGTATCTTGGCTCGGACGATACGCCACAGACGAGCCATCAAATTCGTGACCTTGGGTTGAACAAAACACCAAAGACGCAGAGACGGTATAACGTGATAGCCAAGGGCTTTGAAGCTCAACAGCAGACAGTAGCGGCACATACGCAGAGGATTGCCAGCCTAGAGGAAGAATTGGCTCGGCTGAAAAGAGGGAAGAAGAGGAAGGCGGTGCCGAATCCTAACAAACGTTTTATGACTCTTGGAGAGACTCTAGCTAGTAAAGAGTGTATACCAGAAAGGGCGACTCGTTATATGCCTGTTGGGGTGGAATTTGTCTCTTCAAGCGAGCAAGAGTCAGAATCGGAGGCTGGTTCTGTCATCGAAGTCAGAGGAAAACATACCCCACCAACCACCCAGGCGGTCGCGGCGGGTGGCGAAAAAAACCAGAGTATAATAGATAAACCCTATTTATGATTTATGAAACGAAAAATTTCATGGATTTCTATTAATTCGGTCAAGTTCTGTGTAAGTGAAGTTGTTGATTTTTGGTGGTGGCTTTTTTATTTTGCTTGCCGAAAGAGGGGTTATGCCGAAAGAGGGGTTGTGGATGGTACTCCATCTCGGCGTACAAAACTGGTCTTAGCTCCTCGGCAGTCGGCCTCTATATCAGGTTCCGATCAATTTCAACGAGATAAAAGCAGTCCTGGATGCAGTTGGTCTGTACACAAAAAGAACCAAGAACTATCGCCGTCGATAATTAAGCGGCCAAAACACCTTTGACAGCAAATACCTACCCTCGAGGTAAAGCGCGCGGGGTGCGGCAGCTCTTGGCCAGCTTCAACTCGAAATAACACTTCTCAAAACATACTTCAGGTAGCATACCAACTGCTCACACAATTACCCAAGAAAAGCCTACCACCTCAGTAGACGCAGGACGCGGCTAGATACACTGATGTTAAAAAAATCCTTAAAGTTATAGTTTATACTAGTTGCAGAACTTTCCAGAACCTAGTGTCTATCTGCTGTCTGTAATTATCACTCAGACTTTAGCAAGAAAATTCCGCTCAGAGTTGGAAAATTTATCCTCACAACGCCATAGCCGTAGTGATAGCAATCGGCTCTATAGAGTCATCCGACGCTAAAGACTCACTGCTCAAGACAGTCTCTGTTTGCCTGCGGGACAGGCTCTGAGGAAAGAGATCAATGTCAACATTCGCGAGTATATCCGCCGAGATCACAGGCATCGCTGTGATGTTCTGCTGGCTTTCTAAACTAATAGTATCAGTTCTCGACGGAGATGGCCGACGGGAGAAAATCTGGCCAACAACTCGCGCCAGCCTTGACGAAGCGGAACTCCACCAACGGTGATTGCTCCCGTCTGTCTCCTCGCCCTTATCTACGGATTCTGGTGGAAAAGTCAGTAATGTTACACGAATCCGATTGGATAAAATTTCACCACTTGACTTACCCCTGATACCTTCTGCACGCAAAGCATGGTTCACTTGGTTCGTGAAAATCTTAGCCCTGATCATTGGTGCAAGCAGTCTTGCAAATCGGAGCATGAACCATCCAAGGCGGATTTGGTTCCTGCCTACCAGTTCTTCGAATTCCTCAGAAGGCTTTGAAAAGTCCACTATTCGAAAGGTTATTTACATTAATAGAGACAGGGCAGGTAGTCCACTGACTGTGTAGCGCGATAAGCAGCTCAAGAGCCAGTTGAAATACCATGAAAAACACGAGCAATTGACCGAAACCGTACTGTGTCTCGCTATTTGTGGACCCAGATTGATTTTGGAAGGCTGATTGGATCGCATAGAGCTGGATGGACTGAAAGACTAGCGATGTTATCGATAGAAGGGTCGTCCACACCCAACGCAAGGAGCGAAGCCGCAGGACGACGGAATGTTCTTGGAGTGAGCTTCTCATCGCCCTTGGAACAGGGATCAAGCCAGATACGAAAGTTGCTAGCCAGCAGATTCCGTTTGATATAATAAAGTAAGCAATATCTCGTGGGAAGCAGTCACGGTACTTAGCCTGACCTCTAGTTCTGATCGCAACCCAAATAGAGTAAAGAACGTAGGATAAAGCAGAGAGATATAATGTTAAGTGTTCGAAAAAGCTCCGTAGATCTTTGGTTGACCATTTTCGTCCAAAAAAGGGCATTTGGCGCCGACTTGAAGTCCTCCCGGATCCATCTTCCGATAAATCTTCTGATTCGGCGTTCTTGTAATACTCTATGTTTATTAACACAGGTAACGTATTTCGAGATTGCTCTCGAAACATACCTATTGCTGTGGAATTATATGCACAAATGCAAGCACTTCCATAATTCAACGACGCCATGGAGTGTATGATGCGTAGGTGATAGTAAGAGATTTCGCGGTGCTTCACAAATGCAATGACTACCAATGAGAGTGTGATTACATACTGACTGGAGCAAAAGGAAGTGACTACAAAGTGGCGCGTGTCGGAACGAGCTAGTGTTTCGCGAGCTTCCAGGGCTTTTGCATAATGATCTCCGAATTGAGCCGGGTTGATGCTGCTCCTCGCCGGAGTGATCTGGCGGAAGAAGAAGTGCACAAATGGAGCAATCGTCATCCCTATGATGAGATAGATGGCGGCATGGATAATGAGTGAGTTTATAATCTATAGAGAATGTATCAGCTGTGGAACAATATATACCTAGGTACGTTGGAAGCTCAAAGTGATGGCCGTACTCCTCTCCCAGCAATGTCAGGATTTGGTTCGTAGACATATTCACAGTAGGCTGTTGGTTTGGAAAACATATCTATATTGCACCAGAACTGTAGGCAGAGTATAGTGCAAAGTTCGTTGTACTTTTACGATTTCGTCGGAGCTGAAAATCGTGCACTTTGCGGTGACCTGAGGCTGAAACAATTGCTGTCGTGACAGTGGGTTAATGAAAATGGCACAACAACAGGCAATCCAAAAAGACAAGCTAAAGGTGCTTAGGAAGTTAGGATTAAATCTCTATTATAAATATCTATATATGCACGCTATTTCCCTAGTAACTATTATCTTCATTGGACGGTTTATAGGTAGTATGTTACGCCTCAAATATGCATTTTGCAGCTTCTCCACTCGCCTATCATCGAGACCAGGTTTAGAGGTGTCTGGCGGTGTGATACTGCTTTCAGCCTGGTTAAGTCTAGACCGAACAATGCAGGCTGCTTCTTGCAACTCAGTGGTAGAACGTAATTCTTGCTTTCCTTAAGCCGCACTATTAGATGGTTAACGATAGTGGATCGGTAGGAGTCTGCTTATAAGGTTTGCTGACCTTGGAGTTGTCAGTAGCAGTAGCCCCTATGTTGGTATTGATGCCAGTGGGCTCGGCGACTGTAACCTTGATGCCGAATGGAGCGACTTCTTTTGATAAAACAGTCGAGAATCCGCCAACCGCCTACTTGGCGCTCTGGTATGCTGCTGCTCCAGGTGTACCGATTTGGCCTCCTATTGAGGACACTTGGATAATATAACCAGATTTCTGTTGGCGCATAATAGGGATAACGGCCTTTGTAATATTAATAACCCCGAAAAGGTTAACGTCGACTTATGCGCAGAAACCTTTAATATCTGTATCTTCAATAGATGCCAGGTTTGTATAGCCAGCGTTATTAATAACTACGTTAATGCGGCCAAACTTATTGATAGCTTCCTTAATGGCTTTATTGGCTTGGTTGAAGTCTGTTACATTAAGGCTAATTGCGAAGACCTTATTGGGTCCATACTTGGTGATGAGATCGCCGAGTTGGGATGAGTCGCGAGCAGTTGCGACGATAATATCGCCTGACTCGAGGACTTTTTCGACTAGAACGCGGCTAAGTCCTCGGGAGGATCTAGTGACGAACTAAACTCGGACTATGTTTTATGATTATATGAGTGATAAAATGTAGGTTGCAGTAGTGTTATTCTAAGTGATGCTTGATAAAACGATTAAGATTTAAATCTTTGAGGTGAGAAGAAGACGGTTTATATAAAGTTTAACTCCTTAGCTGTTCCAGTTTTTACTATTGTTTTCGGTCCGTATAGCAGAGTTTTAATATGTAAAGCATAATAAACCATAATAAGTGAGCCCTATAGTAATATCAATTTGACCAGTAGAGAAGAGAGATTTACAATAGGCATTGACGAATTTGAGAAGGTTCTAGCTTTGTTCTATGCACGTCGTAATCCACTCCGGCAATTGCAGCCTATCTCCAGGTGCTCGAAGTCTGCAGCGTGGTGCTAAACATAACTATAGCAGGAGATAAGCGGCGATTACCTTCTGCACCGTTACATTATATAAAAAAAGTCAGGAGGCTGCCTGATTGATTGGCTTACTGGCTCATTGGCTCATTGGCCTACTGACGGCGCTACCTACAGATCAAATGGAATCAAACAAATCTAGACCTTTAGATTTAAAATGACATTTGATATATTTTGATATATGATATATGATAGAAGCTCGAATCTGCCAGGCTGTCGGGCGCGTCTTTGCAGCTTACCCGGAACCTGCTAGGTATTAGGGTCTGGTGAGCGAATCTGGCCAATTATAGTTATTACTCAGATCTTTCATTAGTATACTCACCCCTAACAGCGCCTTCAAATTGGTTAAAGAGAAGGTAGCTTCTCGCCCTGCCCCCCAACAACATCAAACCACGCCGGTGCCAGTCTGTTTACCTCTCCTCGATGCATGCCATTCCTTACTAATCGATACCTAATCCGATAGAATCTAACGACATTATGCTTCCTTATCCACCCTACTACTACTGTGCCAAGGACTGCCTGTAATTTACTGAATTACATACTATTCGTCTATGCGCTAGTACCTGCCGTCATTACTGCATAAAATTACATCCTTTTTATCTATGCACGCTAGTTGGGTTTCGAACCCATCAAGGCAAACCTCTGGGGTAGTCTTTCCTCATCCTAAATCTCCAGGTTCACTCCGAGAGTGTCAAATTTATTGCCTCAATTACGGATATTCACTTCCTCATATTAAAAAATGCGGCTATAGGATTATTAAGCAATCTTTAACTCTTTATTAACTATAATGTATATGCTCTCATCTGCTGTCGAAGGGAATATTAATCTGCCTTCTCGATTGCCGACTCCTGCGTCACAACCTATCTTCGCGATAAACATTACACTCTAGAGGATGCAAAAAAAGGGCTTATAAAGGCCCTACTGTACTAATTACCACTAGTAATAGGATGTCCTTGGTATAGTGGAAAGTGCAGGCAGCCCGGTTAAATCCAACGACATATAAGAAAGACGGAGAAATAATATTCATACAGACCGAAGATTAGGTTGAAAGGATTTAAGGCGTAGTGCTGCTGCAATTTGGCTTTATCGTAAAGTGGTAAGAAAATCCGCGACTCGCTTATATCGGCGGCCTGCTTATAAAATAAGTTACTCCTATAAGTTTCCCGACCTGACCCCTGTCCGTCTGGTCATGCTCTGATATTCCTCTACGGCAAGGCTTCCTGGCGCATTCCAAGTCGTTGTGTTCCTACAATCTTCCTAGCATTTAATAGCGCAGCTCCTTTCTGGGAAGTTAAGGTCCCTTAGGCTAGTTTCCGTCGCGTAGCTTTAGCCATTTCACGAGCAATCGGAATGGCGCTCTGCACTACTATATCCTATACTTGCAATTAGATATCCATTTAATATCAGAGATAGCTCAAGTCTTATAAAAACGGACTGTAGTAACAGCCACGATAGTAGTCGGAGGATAGAAGCGTCTTTGCCGGCCTAGACCACTCCGACCGTGCCTTTTTCGACCTCACCGACTACTTTAGTCGCATACTACTTCGCACTTATTCCATTCTCTTGCATGCAGCTATCAATAAGGCCATAAATGAAGTCCCTAATCTCAAAGTACTGGGAATCATTAGGTATATTGGCCGCAGGATACTCAGAAAAAAAGTTGGTTTTAACTACGGAGGTAAGCAGGGTAATAATACGAATTCCGAGAGGTTGAAGTTCGTGATGCCATGTCTCACTGGCCGAGAAAAGAGCAGCCTTAGAGCTATTATAAATGCCTAGGCTGTTAGAAAATAGCTATAAAGAGAATCTGGCACTCACTCATAAGCGGTATAGGGGCGATTGCATTAATAGAGGAATTGTTCATAATGCATCCTTTGGTCTTAATCAGAAGAGGGGCAAAGGCTTAAAGCATAGTCAATAGAGCCCAGAAGTTTAGTTCGAACAGCTTCTTGCTCTCCTCAATCGAAATATCCAAAGCCGGTAAAGTATAGCCTCCGCCACTATTATTAACGAGAACATCGAGCCCACTACCGGTTTGGCTCTTGACGCTTTCAACAGCAGCGGCGATCGACTCCGTGGATAACACGTCTAGCTTCAGAACCGTGACATTTGCCGCACTGGAGAGACTCGGCGACACTTTTGATAATCCAGAAGAGAATCAGCACTTAGGTTTTTAACACCGCAACTAAGATTCCTTATCCTATATAATTACTTCCTGAAGCTTATCCATTGAAATGCATAAAGTGTTTTTTTTTTTTTAATGGTTAGATCTATATTCCTGTTGTGGCTGCTTGTTAAACTCAAGAAGCAATGCCGATACCGCTCGACCGTGACGATTTCCTCTTACGGATTAGTACAGTCTTTTGGAGAGCGTGATAATTCCCCAATTTGGCTAGCGCAGATAAGTTGTCCATACAGCTTCGTGAAGGTCATAAATTCGAGCCTCAAACCAGAAAATGAGAATTAAAATCTGCCAAAAGTCAACCATAATAGATAAGTATATGAAAATAAATCAGAATCATAACCCAAGGCGTACCTAATTGATTAGTAAGTACCAATGCCATTTTAATATCGATTCACGCCTTGCATCTTCTTTTCTCTACCATATTTCATAATTGATCTGGTTGAAGACTCAACCCTGCCAAAATCCTGCTTACGAAATAACAGTAGAGTTCGAGACTGGGGCTCTATCCGCTTTTCGAAGCACCTGAGCCATCTAGTAGATCAAGAAACGTCTGTAAATATTACCTGAACCACCTGAAAGGCGGCTTATTGTGAGCTGTAGACTGACACGGATGAGGAGCTAGACGGGAGATCTTCTCTATGGAAGTTTGCTGTTACTGAGGCTCATTTCTTCACATTGTAAATAAACAATCTGCGGTAGGTAAATAGAAGAAAATCAAACCTAAAGATTGGCGCATTAATAAATGGTACGACCAATAACAGCAAGAATGAGAAAAAAGGCCTCAACTTCCCGGGCAGCCATCCACAAATTTCGCCTTTCTTTCTCAATTAAGCGCCATGCAGGGCGGGGTAGTGAGACATTCAGGGTTGTTGTAAGGTGATCAAGTCGATTGTGAGGGCAGTCGAGTGCGACCGTCCGCCTATTAACCGCCTTGTCATCACATCAATGTGCATGGAGAAACGTCGGGGAATTGAAGGGTCACCTGGGTTGGCACGGACGAAAAGTAGATAATACGGCAGGATTCTGATGGGGCTTCATGCAGTAGTGGGCTGCGATTCACAACACTTAGGCTCCTCGAGAATGGCGCCGCACAACAATATAAGGCTTTCGGGAGAAAATCTGGGGTTTCAGCTAGGAGCAAACAACGGGACGATTGGGAACATTGTTTTCAACATCAATAACACAAGGGACAGGTGCTTGAAGGACCTACGTTTGACCGATCCCCGACAGGACAAAGAGCGAATCAAGGACATCAAGGGCGGCCTGCTGGAGGACTCGTACAAATGGATCCTCAGCCACCCCGATTTCCGACGATGGCGCCACGACGACGACGACGACCAGAGCCGGCTACTCTGGATCAAGGGCGACCCGGGCAAGGGAAAGACCATGCTGCTGATCGGCATCGTCGACGAACTGGAACGGCAGCTTGCCCAGCTCAAGCAGGCAGAACAATCGACTTCCTACCCCACCGTTCTCTCATACTTCTTCTGCCAGGGCACCGACTCGAACCTTAATAACGTGACCGCGGTGCTGAGAGGCCTGATCTTCCTCCTCGCGATAAAACAGCCGTCGCTCGTCTCGCATTTGCATAAAAAGTACGAACAAGAAGGCCCCAAGCTCTTCGAGGATGACAATTCGTTCTTCGCCCTGTCTATGATCCTCAGCAATATGCTGGGAGATCCTAGCCTGGCGAGGGCATATATAGTTATCGATGCACTCGATGAGTGTGAGACTGGCTTGCAGCAGCTTTTGAAGCTCGTCGTTCAGAATACGTCTGTATCCCGCGTCAGGTGGATTGTTTCCAGCCGCAATAAGTACGATATTGAGCAACAGCTTAAACCCACCGAGTTGAAAACGAGTCTGAGTCTCGAGCTAAAAGCTAACGCAGAGCATGTGTCTCATGCTGTGGGCGCGTATATTGACGACAAGGTGTCCCAACTAGAGGTACTACAGAAAGATAGATCACTTCGAGATCGAGTGCGATGCATCCTGCGGGAAAAGGCTGGCGACACGTTCCTCTGGGTGGCCCTCGCTGTACAGGAGCTCAAGACTGTTAAAAGCTGGGATTCTTTGGATGTGCTTGAGGAGATGCCGATGGGCTTGGAAGAGCTGTATGCTCGAATGATGAAACAGATTCACGAGCTGAAGAGGAGAGATCCAGAGTATTGTCGGCTCGTGCTTTCGGCGGCTACGCTTGCATATCCTCCACTTCAATTACTTGAGCTGAGCGTGCTATCCGGATTGCCAAAGGGCATTTCAGACTACTCCGAAAGAATTCAGACAATCATCAGGATGTGTGGGTCATTCCTCACCATGCGAGATGACAAAGTCTATATTGTCCACCAGTCGGCTAAGGACTACTTAAGTGGCAAGAGAGCCTCAATCTTGTCGTCTAATCACCCAGGCGTAGATGGCACAAAATTCCTGACGTCGCCGGAGGCAGCCACTTTTGTCTTGTCGGGTCGCGCCCAGGACCATCGCAACATATTCCTGCGGTCGATAGAAGCCATGTCAAAAACACTCAAGCGGAACATCTACGGCCTGAGCTATCCCGGATTCTCTATTGACAACCTCGATATTCCGAGCCCAGATCCGCTGGCAGCCGTTCGGTACTCTTGCGTCTTTTGGGTCGACCATCTTTGCGAGGCCACCAAAATGGACTCTCAGAGTCAGGGCGACCTCCGAGATAGCGGCCCAGTTCACAGATTTCTTGAAGAATACCTGCTCTATTGGATTGAAGCTTCAAGTCTGTTTGGGGCGATGTCCGATATATTACATAAAATAGGAAGCCTGGAAAGACTCCTGAAGGTAAGTTTCGCACCTCAACAATATTGAACATCTCTATTGGACTGCAGACAGTGTCCAGCGAGTCTAACCTTCTTTCACTGACACTCGATGCGCATCGGTTTATTCTTCATAACGGATTGCTAATCAAGACAACCATCGTATGGCACCGAGGCGCTAATTGGTGTCGCTATTAGAAAGAGTCCAATAAGTCCCACTTATTAGACCTCACTCAAGATGCACGCCGGTTCATCTTATCACATGGGTGGGCGATAAGGAACGCGCCTCTTCAGATATATGCATCAGCGCTTATCTTTAGTCCTAGGCGGATCATCACGAGAAAGCTATTCGAAGGACAAGAGCTAAGTTGGATTACAACAAAACCAGCTGTGGCAGAGGATTGGGATCCATGCCTGGCGACGCTCGAGGGCCACAGCGATTGGGTTAAGTCGGTGGTTTTCTCGCCTGACGGCCAGCGCCTCGCGTCGGCGTCAGACGACAAGACCGTCAAGATCTGGAATGCCACAGATGGTCACTGTTATGCGACGCTCCAGGGCCATAGCGGTTGGGTTGAGTCTGTAGCCTTCTCGCCTGATGGCCAGAGTCTCGCGTCGGCGTCATACGACAAGACCGTTAAGATATGGGATGCTAAGACGGGTTACTGCCAGGCAACGCTCGAGGGCCATAGCGGTTGGGTTCAGTCAGTAGCCTTCTCACCCGACGGTCGGCGTCTCGCGTCAGCATCATGGGACAAGACCGTCAAGATCTGGGATGCCAAGACAGGTTACTGCCAAGCGACCTTTGAGGGCCATGACGGTCGTGTTGAGTTGCTAGCCTTGTCACCCGACAGACAGCGTCTCGCATCAGCTTCATGGGAGGAGGCTGTCAAGAGGTGGGGTGCCGCGATGGGCCACCACCTGGCAACGCTCGACATAGGCAGGGCCCCCAATACTATCCGTTTCGATCAGACAGGCGCTCGTCTTCTTACGGATGCTGGTGCCTTCGACCTGCGCATGCGCTCGCCTTCGTCACCTGCTGCACTGTCTGCATCCGGTCAAGGCTATGGCGTTAGCGCCGATCATGTTTGGATCACATACGAAGGCCAAAATCTACTCTGGCTCCCGTCAGAATATCGTGCAGTGACATCAGCAATCTCGGCATTGACTATCGCTCTCGGCTGCAATTCGGGGCGGGTCTTACTATTCCAATTCACGGGAAAGCGGTAGAAGGCGAAAAAGGCACATACGGAGGTCCACGGCCTGAGCGACAAGACAAGATGGCCAATTTATTCTTGCCTCTAACTAGCATGAGCTCTATTATTTCTGTCTTCCATCGTTTTGTATGTCATTTTTTCTTAGCCCCGCTTGAAGGGGGACGCTACTTGCTTGGGTGCTACATGAACCTAACAACTAGTGTGCTGACCTATCAGCTCGTTCTCTATTCTATTTTCTTCGTTATTTTCTTTCTTTTGGCGAGTCATAAGGCTCTGCTTCTATATGAACTAACGTGTTGGTCACGTCGAGAGGGTTTGAGAATCTTGTACCATCTAGAATACCTATTGCATGTTGTGTCAAGTAGGGATACTGAATGCTCTTGACAACAGGTAGGTATTTTTGTAGTGATTGTAATTGTTAATGGTTGATTTGTTATTAATGAAGTAAGAGGTTCTTTAGAGCCTTATATCCGAGTAATCCCATTGAGGACTTTAAACTTAAGTCTTGACCCTAAAGTTAAGGAGGAACTGTCAGTCCTTGCACCAAGGCACAACCAAAAATCAGATCCTCCGATACAAAATCTAATCTTTATAACATTGCATTAGCCCTGGAATGAAGTCATTATTAAACTAAGACATGTACTATACTGCTTTTCCCACAGAAACATGATGTCAGATTGGCATCTTCCATCTTATTTCTATAGCACTCTAGAAATCTTTAATTTTCAGCTCATCTACCATTGCAACTACATACACCAAAGTAATCATATCACCTAGTTTACGCGGTGGAACTCCTGCCATAAATGGTTCGGCGCATTTATACTGAAGACGACGTAGCTGATGCTGTATTCGATGCTACCCATAGAGGCCCATCGTAGACTAAGGCGGCTTAGAAACGTGGAGTGCCTCAGTGGAATATTTCGAAACGACTTTTCGGTCGGACAAGCAGAACTGAGCGTATGTCGGCCCATTAAAGTATTCCTTAGAACCAAGAGGAGACTCCTTTATTGAGTGCAGCGACAATAGTCTCTATGCTATGCTCCCTCGCACAGACAGGTGGAGAATTCCCAGTTTACCCGGCTCTAATCCTCTTCACTACAGAAGTCCAGAGGGGCCAACTGGCCATAGCCCCCTGGCTATGTGTCACTTGGGAGAGTAGGCGTTGTTTTTATAGCAGTGCATTTCAGGGTAATTATTCTACGGTTCCCGGCTGTAGTCGAGGGCTTTCCAAGCGGCCGTCCAACTGGGAGTACCAGCATTACAGACGGAATGCTGCTGTTTCAAGAGCCAAAGATGCGAAGTATATAGAGTATTAGAATCATGATTTCACGAAATCGATTATAATCAGTCTTTAAAGACTGATCTATGTACCTCCGAACCGAAAGCGGCTAATGGTACCTTCGTTGACGCCCAACTGCATCCCTGCGTTTTTGTGCCCGAATGAGATATTGTAGCTATCTCTATCATCAGCCTTGTTCTTCTTGGTCTCGTCGACGACCTTCTGGATTTGAGCCAGCAGACACTTGAGGACCTGTCGGGCAGCTTCAAGTTCCTCGCGCTCCCGTGAAGCCTGTACAGAGACACTTCCTGCTCCTTGTTTCGGCGATGCCTCGGCAGGGCGATGTTCCTTCAAATGTCTCTCTATCTCGGCTAGGCGTTGGTCCACGGTCGTGAGCGAGGTGTTGATATTGCCCTGACTGGTGGAGACCATCCTACCTATTTCTTTGGTCGTTTGGGCGTTCTTGAGGGAGCTGTGACTATAAATGAGAACTTAGATTTGCATGCAGTGGCCTATCCCGGGGTATGACGTACAGAGTCGCTGTGCTGGTCACCGAGGTGATGGTGCTCTGGCAGGTGTGAAGTTGCTTCGACATATCCTCCATATCACCCTTCTTCCAGAACCCAAGTGTTCCCTTATCCCATAACGAAATCTTCCCATCAGCTGGCCACTTCTCGAGGTCATTCTTGAACTCCTCGCAAGTCTCGTAGGTTTTTGTGATAGTGGTGGTGACAAAGCCGACGGTGGCCTTGCCGAGACTCTTCCACTGCTCCTCTTCGATGTCCTTGATTGACTCAAGGGCTTTTTCAACGACTTGAAGGCCTGTGAGGAGGTTTCTCAGAGTTTCAGGGGCGTTCTTGATATATTTGATGTCCTTGATCAGAATTCTGATGCCGTGCAAAGCAGGACCGACGATGCCGAAAACGCTCGCGGTGATGGACAGAGGATCGGCCATGTTGGAATGTCCTTGAGAATGCAGCGGAGTGGAAAACAGGGCAACAGGCGAGGGTGAAGGGCAGTTTGGCGAGTGCAATTTGGTTGGCACAGCCCACTTCTTGTAGTATGCCTCATGCAGTGAGATGTGGCTATGCTTGAACCTGCTGATAATCAACAACAATCGAGGCCCAATTGACGTGTCCTGCTACTGCAGGGGGTCTGCCGACAGACTATGCATCTGACTGGGACGCATAGCTTTTATTGGCTGATCACCCGCCGTGCCGGCAAAAGAAGCAGACATAGCTTGGCCAGTAACATCAGAGGAAGTGGGCCATGCTCTCCCCGCCTAGAGACCCTGGTCCGGCTGAGGGTCTTGGCCAGGTTTCAGCTTGTCGAATACTCGACAAGACTCACTCCTGCCACATGCTAATTTATTTCAGCCATTACTTCTCCCTGCCAAAACAAAATGTCGATTGTAGTGGTTTTCGAGCCTCCGAATGCCAGCGTTGAGTACGTCAAGATGATCGTTCGCTGGGACTGTGATCCTGTTCTGATGGCCATATAGTATCGTCTTCGTGAACGGCTGGTCTGCCAACGGACAGCCTTGGACGACTGGCTCCAAAGAAACAGCCGCGTGCTGGCCCAAGAGCATTCTTCCAAACCTTCTGCCTCAGGCTCGCATCATCCTTTTCCAGTACGAGGCGAACGTGGAAGATTTCTGGGCTGTGAGCTCGAAGAACGAAATCGACTCCTATGCGCAAGATCTCTTGGGCGGGGTCGTTGACCTGAGAACCAAGACAAAGACGGTAAGTGGGAACAGCAATACCCCGAACGATATTCCATTGCTGACTCTCTTCAGAACGATCGTCTCGTCATATTTGTTGCTCATAGTATCGGTGGCATTGTCTGTGAGAGAGTGCGTTCACTCAACTGTCCTCACGCTGAGGGTATTGGCTAACCTGCCCTTCAGGCCATTGTGAGAGCACAAACCGGCTCACCAGGTCAACAGGAATTCGTCAAACATGTCAAGCGAATCGCTTTCATGGGCACGCCATTCCACACAAACAAGATGAAATGGACAGAGACCGGCAAGGTCTTCTTCCAACTCGCCGGTTGCAACGCTCCGCTCGACGATGATCTGTCCAAATCAGAAAAGCTTACCGAATTTTGTGACAGATTCCTTGACTTTACCAAGGCAAAGAAAGACATCGAAATCGCCATCTTCTATGAACGTCGCGAGACTGAACTGGGAGGAACAGACGTCATCCTCGCAGGCGAAGAAGCCGTCAAGATCCCAGGCTGTCCCGATCCGAGTGGGCTGAAGGCTACGCACCAAGGTCTGGCGGAGGTAGCCAGCCAAAAGGATGATCATTTCAAGCGTGGACTTTTACGCCAGCTCTCGAGCTGGGTTAATCAGGCTACCGAGGCAAAGGCTGATGATGCAAAGAAGGGCCAGTACAACATTTCATTCGACGGAAAGAACTATGGGTTGCAAATTGGAAATAACCCTGGCAGAGTTGAGGGCGTTGATATCCGCAACAAAGAAACTGAAAGTTAGCTGTGGTCAGGAGAAGGGACGGAAGTTCGTGCAGGGTAATGGATTGATAGACAAACTGTCAAGAGGGAAAGTATGTCGAGGCTGATGAAACGAGGACGTACTTGTCGGCCGCCGATTCGTATGTTGAGATATTCTATCTTGATCGTGCTGAGCAGGGTGGGGAATCTATCTACATCTATCTACCGACACCCAAGGTAGATAGATGTAGATGCTTAGTCATAAAACGGAATGTAGATAGGTAGAGGTAGGCTACATGTAGATATAGATAGATGCTTCTATCTACCACTCTAAATACGATATGCACTAGCCACTAAGTAACTACCCCGGCCACTTCGCCACTTGTCTCCTTCAGCAGCCCGTCATATCCTTCTAGAAGTCCTGCCTTCAGCTATGACCTAACCGTTTGGGTAACTGCAATTGTGCTTGCGTCCAAACGAGTCTGCTGAGGAGAGACCATACTACCAGCAGAGGAAAATGCTCTCTCACATTCGGCAGCTATTGCAGGGACTGATAAGATGTTAATTGCCATTTTCGCTATATGAGGATACTTAAACCGCTTGGCAGACCAGTATTTGAGCGGATTATTATGCTTTGAAAATGTATCCTGCTTTATAGATTGCCACCTTTCGAACTCATCGGTAACCGATTCTTCTTCGGAGTTTGGATATAATATAAGCTCGTCTTGGAATAAGTTAA
Source organism: Fusarium beomiforme (assembly GCA_002980475.2). Classification (NCBI taxonomy): domain Eukaryota; kingdom Fungi; phylum Ascomycota; class Sordariomycetes; order Hypocreales; family Nectriaceae; genus Fusarium; species Fusarium beomiforme. Next base: position 13,936 of record PVQB02000103.1, on the reverse strand, counting down.
AGGGATTATACTCCTGTGCCCTCACGGCTATAGGAAGATTGCTGTCAGCGATCTCCCACTGGGCGGGAAGATCCCTATACTCTTCCTCCTAAAGCGTTTGGATGAGATATCGAGCCTTATCAGTCTAACCCTCCCTTCTGCTGTACGCCCTTGTTAAGAACGCCTATTATATTCCAGGATGAAGGATAGTAGCTGCGTAATAAATCGGTGTTTTATCGAGCTTGGTGTAATATTTATTAAGTTTGGCCTGCGAAGAGTTGATACAGGCAGAAAGATAGCTGGACTCTGGCCGATCCGCTGACCCTGTCTTGGCCCTCTCTAATGTTGATAAAAGTAAAACTACTGGGCTGGTTCAGAACGTTCAACAAGGTTGTGGCGATCATGGCTGCGACTGGATGCTTGTTCGAGATGCTAAGATGGATGACCATAATGGCGACTGGCATCTGGCGGGAGGGCTGGCAGTGGATATGGGTGGTGTTTGACCCTATTGGCGAGGAGAGGGATGAAAATCATGCCGTCGCTAAGATGGCTCTGCATATTGCAAACCGAAACCATCGGGCTTGGCTTGTCACGGAGGGTGACATAACAGATGCACGGTCGATTATCGCACGCGTACGCGCATCCCAGGAGAGTCTACAGTCATTACCAGAATTGGGCAGATTCGCATCACTCCGGCGGACCCTTTCTCCTTCTAACCAGCGCCCACCACCCCCAGGTCTACGCTGTGTTCTTGTTGCATTTCTCTATTTCTGTACTATCACCTCATGGTTCCGTGATTTTATGTCACTGTCGTTGTTTATTGCCAGCATTGAAATGACGATTCGATACAACGATATCAGGGGTGTGAATTTTTTTGGGAGTACGGGCCAGTTGATTCCGCTTATCATGGGGATAGGGAACATCGTGAAGGTGTGGTTAGAGTGGGCGAAACGGTGGAGGAGGAGACAGAGAAGGCAGCGTAGGCAGGAACGGGAGGATCAGGAAGCTGGCCCAGATGGTGAGATGTTGCAGAACGACACAGAGGCGACGAGTCGCAGAGAAGATGTCGCTCGGGGGTAAAGCATGCATGATTCTAGGCTATGCGAAGGGCAAAGATGAATGGACACCACTGCATCTTGCTGCGGCGAATGGGCACGAGGCTGTGGTGAAGATGCTGGTGGAGATACTGGTGGTCAATGGCGCGGACCGGAGATGAATGGACGCCACTACATCCTGCCAGGGGCGCAAGGCTGTAGTGCGTATGTTGGTAAACAGAGGCGGCGGGTAACCTTCAGCTTGCTCAGCGAGAAACCGAAAACTCGGCAAGATTGAACCAGACCGGCTTTAATATAAATCTTCTATCTCCTGACCCTAGGGCATTAATCCCAAAAATCCAGTAGGCAAATGCGACTTAGGTCTTCAAGACCGCCACCAATATTTTGGTTAAGTTTAATTCTAATATATATTTCGCTAGTCCATAGAGCATCCTAAATGAAGTTTTATTCCTTTTAAATTAATATTGCTGTCGCAGCATATCATGTTATATTGCGATAGAGTGACTCTCGATCAAGCGTTACATTTCCTAATATAGAGTAGTTACACTTCCTAACATGGCTAGCGCCAACTTAGCGAAGTTCAGCCTTGGCCCACCCCGAGTGAATCTAACCAATCAACGATACGCCCGGCAGTAAGTGATAGTGCGGAAATAAGCCAATCCTGTGGACCCATTTGTACAGACGATTATGGTAAAATCGCTTGTCATTGACTACTAGGGAAATCCCTGTAGGGTTACGACCCTTGATTGGGGAACAGAGCGTTATTTGCTTAATTGTGGGAGCTAATGCTCCTGAAGATTCGGCCCCGGTTTAGTGCGGCTGTCCGGGAATGTAAACAAAAAAGCTTAAAAAGGGACACAAAAAATATACAATATAGTATAAGTATATGTATTTGTGCATTAATTTGTTGAACAGATGTAAAACTTGAAACGTTCAACATTCACAAGCGCTCCCTATCCTTAATTGTGGGCTTTGAACGTATCCAAGGTAAAAGATAAGCTTAGGAAACCCTACCAAATACCAGATCAGCTTCCCCTATTGAGCGTGTCCATCGCCTCTCGCCACTTTGAATCTCATTCGTGACACGTACTAAGCGTAATGCGATTAACCAGGTTTCTCGAAGTCTGTTTTGTGTATTAGTGATAAAAGTTTTATGCGATCATTCACAACTTATTCCATTATGAACAATCCTTAGAGTAAACGTTGGCTTGTCTAATATTATATAAATCATTACTAGGGTTAGGCAATTAAAGCTATAAGCACCAATTCATGATGATCTCTCTTCTTGAATGATTGACTTGCGATGCAAACAATTAGCAAGGTAAAGGTCATGTTGTCTAAGTATCTAACATGCCCAATTTGCTGTGCAGGTAAGTTCTAGAAGATATTCTGATCTATATGCTTTTACTTGATGTTGAAACGATTGTCACGTAGTCTGGTGCAAGATCGCAAGAATATGTCTGATTAACCTGATGTGTCCTGGGACCAGCCCTAACTAACATCTCGTGTTGGCGATGCAGCCAAACTCCAAAATCGCTTTCTCGATGCATTCGCTTATTTCTCAGCACACTATTCATTCGGCTTTAACCCCACTTCAACATTCCTCTTGCCGACAATGCCCTGCCCCTGAGGTACCAAATTCTGAGCCATTGAAGGACGCCTAAACGCGTTGGGCTCTTGACTAGTCTTGACAGCGACAGCTGAGGAAGATTAGTATGGTAAATTGGTTGTGCGGCGTGAGTGAGGACCTTACCAGCTACTGAGGCAGCGATGAGTACCATTGGAAGGGCTTTGGAGGCGCGTGCCATGCGCGAGACGGCTGGGGCTGGTTGAGCCGGGAAATCGAAGGGAGGAAGAGGTCCGCCGAATGAATTGGTTGTCATGATGAAGGTTGGAGTTTGTGAAGTAGCTGTATTGTTGTGCAAAAGGCTCTGTTGATGCAGTGATTGCTGATGCAGATGAATTGATGAACTGATTGAATTGAGTTGAATAGACCATTCTTTTATATCAATTCCATCCCCCGTTTCTAATATCTTGCATTATTAGTCGGCACGTCCCGTTAGCGCAAAGTCAAATCACCAAACCCCTAATGTTTCCAGGGGAGATCTGAAGGTGGCCAGATTCGTCACATTCTGGTGCCGGAAGTGGCGTGGACTGTGGGGCCATGAGCTGCTTTTCCCCCATGCCCTGAGTGTAATATGTGTAATATGTCTGCTGATACATTCATGTGTTTTGTATCATTTGCAAGATACTGCCAATAGCAGTACGGCATGATACAGATTGGTTTGAGATGCGCGGGGAATAGAGCTATAGTTTAAAAATGGCTTTGTTTTGGAGCGTAGATTATATCTACCGCATCTCGGGCGTTTCAGATTATCCGAGCGCTGCAGATCTTGTTTTACTATATTTATTTATTGCACTGAGCGATCTATAAAAAGGATATAGAGTAGGTATATTAATGGTCCAAAAATATAAATAATATACAAATCTAATACTTACTGATAAGACTGACGCGAGAATAACGGCAACACCTAATTATAGGTAATCGTAGATAGCTCAAACATGTGCTTGACATATTACTATTCTAATGCGCGACATGTTTTACTCACCGACTCGTTTTTTATAGAACCAGGGACTCACCGAATTAGCGCCCGCGGTTAGTGCCCCATTCTCGAAACTCTGGGGCCGCGGAAAGAACATGCGACTTTGAACTTAAAGCTTACTAGGGTATTAACTGGTGCTTTGACGATAGCAAAAATAGTTGTGGAGGCGTTGGTGGATCTTGAGATAAGTGCTTCCTGAGAGGGTTAACTGATGTAGTAGACTGCAAGCTGCAGCGGAGCCTCAAACAGTCTGAGGCAAACAAGTTTATGCAAAGGATCTTAACAACTAAAAGCCTTGACAATTTGTTACACTACTCAAGAATTATCATCAGAAACGCATTGCGTTTCCTGATTTTGACCAATCATCGTCTAGCATTTTCGCCCTATACTTCCCCCGAAGGAAACACACAGCGTTTCTCATACCGCACTAATGAAATCAGAAAACCTAAAACACGAAACGCGTCGCGTTTCCGTCGGCTGACCCTTGTCAAGTACAACAGCTTGACTATAGACCTAAACAATAACATACATGACCGTTATCTATTGAAATTCACGTGCTCAAAATGACTGCCATTTACAACTGGCAGCTCACTATTACCATCAATTCGTTAGCAAAAAAATATTAGCCAAGACCTTCGCAGTTACCGCTGGCGTCAGCAAGCGCGGTGACATCTTACAACCAGCGTAACTTCTCACCCAATGGCTGACAAGCAAGTCTCACATTCACCAATCAAGCCTAGAAAACCCGGTGCGGGGTATAAATAAAGCTGATCTCGAATTAGGCAGCAATGACGCCTATGTCGCTGGTGCCTCAGCTCAAATATTTCAGATGACAGACAACAGAACGTATCTTAAGCATTTATTATTATCCTTACTCATAGGTCCCTCCGAACTTTAATTTCCCAATACAATAAACGTCGACTCTAGCATCCCTCTAAGCAACATTATCAAATACCATAGAAAGCCAATTGCCTCACTTATCGTCGAGATTAGGGGAAGCAAATTGCTCCAGGAGAAATGTTTCAAGTTTATCAGAGAATTAGAGTATCTCTCAATTAATGAGAACTCCAGTGAGGGAACTAGGCTGATACGCCACAAGATTAATACCTTCGAGAAACAAGACTATATCGCTCTGTCTCACACTTGGGACGACTCTGACCACGAAAACCCAGAGAAGGGCAAATACAAGGTTCAAACTAGAGATCAACACCCCCGATTCTTGCTATCGCCGGTTCGAGACTGCGTTTTTGACCGTGTGTTTTTGTTCATGCGAGCAAAAGGTCTTCACAGACTTTGGATCGGCAGACATTGTATCAAGCAAAGGACCTGCAATATAAAGGGTATATATCCCCATAACAGATGCAAGGAGAAACAGCGCGTAATTCAGACTATGGATCTGGTCTACAGTCTGAGCAAACACTCTGTGGCCTTGCTCGGAAGGCCAATCGAGTGGGAGCATGAACTTGATCTATTGTATAGAATCCTTACCGGAAAGCTTGTTAAGGAACTCAAGAAAACAAAACATAACGAGGTTCTACAAGCATTAAGTTTATTAAGTAGGATAACGAAAGATTGTTGGTGGACTAGGGCTTGGACATTCCAAGAAGACTATCGAGGACGGCCAGATATAACACTACTCATCCGGCATCCTTAATTTTTAGAAGCAAAGAAACAGGACTATAGGATTTTCTTAAATGTTCCTAATGAACTCTGTATTAAAGCTGTCTGCTTCAGCAAAGCCAGTACCGAATTTTGCCGTGCGGTCCAGGACCAATCAACACAACGGGACGACGTATCACATCATACGAAACGTATCCTGGGAGTGGCAGGGAAATATACACTCTTATTAGACAGAACAATGCCTATGACTCCAAAAGTCGTTGCTGACATCCAAAGACGAAGACTACGCGACGCTTGGGATAAGTTGGCAATCATCGCTAATTGTTGCCAATACGACATCCGAATGGATCATAAGCACATGAAAGAGCCAAAGAGCCTCAGTATATCGATACTAGCGATATGTATCCTTAATGGAGAGATTCTTTTGAATGAGTCCCGAGAGGATCGTTCCTCCATGCTTGAAAAAACCTTGTCCCAGTTCTTGGAAGAGCAAGCATTCAAAGGGTTTTGTGCTCCCGAGAGCCAGCCCGATCTCACTTTCAATAAAGGATGTCGGTTTGTCGGCGTTGAATTCACGCCAATTGGCATTAAGACAAAAGGTTATCTTTGGAAACTGGGTAGAATCATTTATACCTCAAGATTTCGTCTTCCATTACCCGAGGAGAAGAAAAGGCCTTGTTCTGTTGCCGAGGACCAACAACGGCGCCTTGTTCACCTTGCTGCTGAACTGGGGCGCTTGCATGAGACAACACTTGCTATGCATATTGAAAGGTTTCTGAACCAGGATCACACCAGGCCGGATGAAAATTTTAAGAATGAGACGTTTTCTAGGTGGTATATGCGTATTATGGCGGAAGAGCTGGTTGCGGCGATCGAGAAAGGCAAGCTACTTCGATTAGGGCGAATTTGGAACTCCCAGAGAAGTAAAAACCCATGCTCTGCTATATTTATCTGGGACGCCAATATTACTGAAAATACCGGCATTAAAGGTAAACCATACAGGTGCCACAATTACAGCAAGAGAGACAGAAGACCAGAGTTTGCTTTCACCGCCTCGAGGCCTCTGCAACGCGGTTTCCAACAGCGTGGTACCAATGATCTAGATCACCACGTATCACTCTAAGTTAAGTGGTTGTCGTTGCGGGATAAGTCTCCTAATGATCATCCTCAACTTTTCATCAAGCGCTGGCTTGTGGGATTATGTTTCTTCTATGATTTCCCAAGGACAGATGTAGTTTTCCCGTGGCCCTCCTCTTTCCATACAGTCGGTCATTAATTCATTCCCCTGTGTATTTAACTTCGTTGCCGGCTGCGGACGTAGCAGAAACAAATCAAACGTTGCAGAGCAACAATATTTTCGCGGAAAGACAAGGAAGAAAAACAATTTATTTGGTGGCCTAGCAAGCACCATGGGCTCATCAGACACTTCGCCAAATCCCGACAGTCTGGAACTCTTGCACATCCACTGCCAGCATCCAATATCAAGCTCCATCCTATGACGGCAGGCAACTAGCAATCACTCTTTTTTCCAAGAGCTATATGCCCTATGTCATACAACCCGAACAGGAGTTGATTCGAATGCCTACTCTTCTATTCTTAATCGTCGTGTCCTCGTAATTGTTGCGTATCCTGTCCACTTCTCAAGTGCTTGTTCATCTCCGGTTTGTTCCCATGTCATCCATACTGTGGTAGCTTATTTGTCTCATTTCGATCGACCGTCTTCGCCCGCGTCACACACGCCATGTGAATGCATACTTTATTTGTTATACTCTATTTACTCTATCTACAATCTTTAGCAGACGTTTATTCTATAGACAGGAATATTATATATGTCAAAAGGTATATCATTTGGTCACATAAAGGGGGCCAAGTTAGTATAGGTTAGAGTATTATAATAGAACAAATGCTAGCAGTTTTTATTTATTTGCGGGAAGTTCCTAGATCCTAAAGGTAGGCCTAGTAGGAACTCTAGATAGGATAGAGATAATGTAGCTGGTCAAATTTGGCATACAGTGCTGTGATATTTATACTTCTTAGCATGGGAAAGCCGGCGAGGCTGGGTGAGTTTTGCTTATAGCATTAGCCCTCGAAAAGATAGAACCGCCTATTAGATATCTCAGCGGCGAGATAAGATATTATAAGTTCAATGAGGTGTACTCTATAGGGCGGAATAAAGCATTTTATTCATTTGTTTATTAATCGAATGCTGCATATTAAATGGTGACTTACGGTCATTCTCTAACAATGTTTAGCTTGCTAACCTAACACAGCTTACAGCCTGGAAACACGACGAGCGGATAGAGCTGATTACTTAGCAGGAGATCTGATTTCTCGAAAATGCCGTGACAATAACGTTGAAAACCTCTTGCAGCTATCTTATCACGATGTCAACTATAAATCTGTAGAGGGCCGTTGTAATGAAGCCCGTTCCCGAATTTGTTTATATAATGCACCAAGACCTTTATCTTCATATGGTAGCTTGATATGATTTTCGCGCTTAAATAACTGGTTAGGATTGCCGAGTTGATCTCGAAGAACCACTAAAGTATCAAGAGCAGACTTAATGCCTGCCGTCTTGTCTTCAAGATTTCTAGGCGCATCGAAGAGTGTTTGCATTATATCGTCATTTGAATCTTATAAAGGGCTGAAAAGAATCCTCCCCTGGGCGATTAATCCTGAATAAAGTAAGATGCAGCGGAATGCCTAGTTTGATAATATTTCAACATCCAGTATAACGGAGTCCATAATACTGCGAGCATCGGGGCGCTGGGCCAAGGATCTTCTCGGCTGTTCTTCGTGATCGACTAGGCCTTCTTCTCCCGCTAGAACCGCTGGTGTTGCCATGATTTGTGCTGTCACCTCGTCTATATAATGACACATGTTGCGAGTTAATTCTGCAATGATATGTGCGAGATCGATTCTATCATGGCTGAAAATAGTAATTTGAAGCTCGACGCTCAGCTAAACGTGAGATAGCACTTCAGTTGCGACGTTTTCGATTCTTTGAAGGAGGCTCTTTTGATGAGAAAGTCGCTTTCGCAGCCATGCAAGAGTCACTAATTCATCCTCAACTGGTAATGCGTTTTCACGAATGTTCAAAGAAGCCAACTGTTTCTCAAGGTCGTTATCATCTTCATCATCTGCAAACCTAACGTAGTAGCTTTTGCGAGTGGGCGAAAACGTTGAAACGTCCCCCTGGCCCTGGTACGACCCTTGCCGGCTTCCAAGCTCTACTAATCGGCTGAGTATATCTTGCCGCCTAGAGGGCCCATAATACCTATAATCCCTCCATAGAAGACAGAGCTTTATGATATCTTAGGCCCCTTTATTGTAGTTTGAGGCAAGTAATTGTCTCAGCAGTGCGTTTACCTGCTGTCGTTGATCTTTAGTACGTCTATCTTTGGAGTGTGGATAGACCGTTCGCTCTCTCTTAAGTCCCATCATCTTCCGTAGAATGCTTAAGATAACAGGCGTCTTCATTAAATTATCGAGATTTCTTAAGCCATTACGTTAGGATGTACTAAAAGGTTAGACTGTATCCTTGCAGTAAGAAAGCTGGGAACTTACTAATATTCCGTGGAGCTGTTTTCACAGACCGTCTCTATCCACTCAGGGACTACGGTTGGACCTGCCAATTGAGCAAATGCTAGAACAAAATGACAGATGAGCAGCATTCGGTAACAGGCCTTCCGCGACTCATTATAACAGACGGCCGCAGCTGGATAGAATGATCGTATTGCGATTATAGAAAACCCCTCTATATCCACTTAATGGCGAAATAGCCATATGCTAACTCCGTGCGATTTGAATTAAGCGATAAATGGCTGTTCGCAAGGTTAATTCCAGTAATATAGAATAACTTTAGGCTTTTTAAGTTTTAAGATTTCCTCAATCAGCTAATGGCACTACTCTAAGGGAATAGGTATTAAATCCTGGGGTTTAAAGGAGAATGCATTAAGGATAGTGATAGTATGAATACTCTGAGCTCCCTTAGAGCTAAATCTAATAAGTTTATTAACCCTCTTTAGCATCTTATATCGCTTTATAAACTCGCTAAAGGTTCTATAGTAAGTTTGCAATTCATGCAGTCGCTCTAGAAGTATAACCACGTCGGATAGGCCAGATGCGAGACTGCATGCCTGGTCGATTTCGTCTCTCTATCGTCCAAATTCATCGCTAAACTTCCTGATGAGATTCACGGCTTTGATGTCCTGCATATTTGATAAACAAACCGGTGGCTTAAAGATGAGTTTCTAGATGCAGCAGGGAACAGGTATATCAAGGCACAGCATTATACTATTAACACCATAAAGTCGCCTATGACGCTATGATTTGAGATGTAAGCTATAAGATTAATAGTCCGAGTAAACTCTCGGTACTGCCTTTATTTAGATTACAATCGATGATTAGCGAACAAATAAAGTTCATCTATCTGATGAGCTATTACTTAAGCCTTAAGTCAGCAAATTAAAAGACTTTACTATTATGCAGATGATATTGGTCTGAAGAGCCTGATTTAAGACTTAGGCGCCTAGGCATCTATGCAGCATGTCTCACCTAAGACCTTCTGAATGATACCTCATGTGATTAAAAACCGCATTTTGTAACAGTCGCGTATAACCAGTATGCCACAGGGTAAAAGATTAGGGTACAATCGCTATTATAGCAACTATAGTGGTGGTTTAAGTTACTTATACGAGCCGGCTGCAAACCAAGCCGTAGAACTTTTTGCATTGCCGGCCGGTTTGGACAATTTCCGGAGCACTTGGGGAAAAGAGAAAACAACGTCGATCTATTGCCGTTTTCAGTTTTGATGCAAACCTTCTCCAAGGCTTAAAAACGCCTTGCTTGACCGGCTGCAGCCACAACAGACCTTTCGCTGGGGTGAACAAGGCAGACTTCGACACATGTTAGTCCGGGCACAGGGGGTTAATGGTGGGCAACTAACCACGTAGCTGATGCATAAGGCCATTGGGTGTGCCGCTTGAGAAAAGGGTAGTCACATTATAATTCGTCGAAATACATTTCTTGGTTGTGCAGCCGCATTGGGCATGGATGAAAATGGAGTCAGCTGCATAGCTTCAACCTCTATGGATAATAAAGAGGCCGCGGCTACCCGGACCACTGCAGTCATCCTTAAATTATGCTGTGTGACCCTCGAAAGATACCAAATCCGTCTTTGATTAGGCGCCGAGCAAGGCGGGGTAGTGAGACACGCAGGACTAATGGAGGTAACAAATTCGATTACAAGGCATGTGCCACTTGGTACCTGTCAATTATGACAGGACCGAGCACCAAGAGTCCAGACAAGCAGCCAGCCCATGTTGTTCCTTAAATCAATGTTCAATTCTTTGCGCCTAAAGCGGCCCGCCCCGGCAAAGGTCGTCTAGTAGCTGGTAGGGAGAACACTGAAGTATCATATTCGAGGTGGCGAAGCGACATGTATTAAATTTCAGGCTTATGGGGGCCGATTTGAACTAGTCCCTCTGCAAGGCATGACCAGGAATTAGTGACATGAATAGATAGATTGAGTGGTGAAAATAGGAACAGGGTGTCCGCGTTTACTAGTTAATATACTCCGTAAATAACGCGTATTCGCGTCTTCTCACTAATTACACGTCTTGTCGTTAATTTAATTGACCCTAGTCTAAATGAAGTCTACGCCCTGCGTAATTCAAGCCTACTCCCTGTTGGGTAGGTCTAGAAACTAAGTTCTACCCCCGCGTTGTTTGACGTGAAACAAATGAATTCTACGTGGAATTGATCTTAGTATAGAGCACTAGGTTAGGTTAGATCAGTCATGACAAATGGTCCGCAGACATCTGGTCAAATACTACAAGCAAGATTGATTATTAGTGGCATATTCAAGGGAATAGATTTATCCGACCCAAGCCTGTCTTTCAAATTCGGTTCCAAGACCGATGCTGAATGGATAAACAACGTCACAAGCCTTATTGCTTTAGACCCTGGGTTCTCAGTGGATCGGCTTATATTCATTAATAACGCGAGGTCTATTAAGACTATTAGCAACCATCACCCTTGCTTCTTAATCGGAAAATCATATCCTCCTTTGAATAGTACAAAGAAAAGGTTAGTAGGAGTCGCGCTTATATTGGAGCCCACTGGCCGCGTGGGTCTGTTCCAAGAGTATAGAAGAATTAGACATGCGTCTCTCTCCTTCATGGAATACTGGGCTGATGTTCAAGGTATAAGAACAGTTGAGCTTGTATAGATCCCTCGAGGAGCTTTAATTCTTATGTACTGAATGATAGGAGTAAAACAGCTGATAGGAAACGTTCTGAAGACTACCTAAGTTTGAACTTGGAAAGTGCCAAGTCGGCGGTGTACAATGCTATTTGCTTTAATCTTATCCCATTGCAGTCTTAGAGCAGTACAAACCCTTTTCATTGCTTTCCATTTGCGTTTGTAGTAGTATGGATATATGGGGATAGACCGGAGATAGGTTTACAGGTGAGAAGTGTACAGGGGTACGCGACAATTAGGGGTATACGACAATTAAGAATAGAAGAGTAGGGTAGCAAGAGGATCAGGACCTCTGTGCCATGGAATTTCTTCCTTCCAGGACGTCTTTATCAGCACAATATACATAGCTGGTTGGACGCTCAGCCCTCCTATCTGCGGGGTATGTTGCTGACTGAGTCTTCAGCTGATCGAGTACGATAGTCCTATATACAGTATCGCTCCGAAATGAGTTAATTTGAGAGAATTTCGAATCATACTTTCGGTCGCCTCTGTGACGTTTGTGCTAAGTCGTGCGGTAACAGTCTGCGACAAAATGCCGATCATATAAAGAAACCATGCAGGTTAAACGGGCATACTCGACCCCAAAGATTACAAGGTTACCTGGATCGCTCCACTTGAGATCGAAGCTAAGGCTGCCATGTATTTACTAGACGAACGGCACCGCGGCCGGTTTCCCGTTAACCGTGGCGATAACTATGTTTTTCACGCAGGTGCCATGGGCGGTCATAACATCATTATAGCAACTCTGCCGGCAGGTCAGGAATACAGCACGGGCTCTGCGGCTGCACTTGCAAGCCAGGTGAAGAAGTTTTTCCTCAACCTCTGGTTTAGGCTGCTCGTCGGCGTGGCAGCGGGACTTCCTGACCTTTCTCGAGTTCCGGCGCGCGATATCCGACTAGGCGACGTGCTTATCGGTCTTCATGTTGGCGAGAGCGCTGGACTGGTTCCCTATGATCTCGGTAAAGAAACGGAAGACGGATTTCAACCGCTGCAACTTAGTCGCAGTCTCGCTATAACTGAACCAATTGTGCGAGCAGCTATAGGTAGCATCAAGCTCGAGGCGCCCAATAACACCGAAATCTTTTTGCCATATTACGAGAAGATACGCGATTGCAAGCATGCAACTGGCACATTTGCCGATCCAGGGCAAGATAATGACATACTATATCTAGCTTGCGATAATAGACAAGAGGAAGTCGCTGAACATCCTCGATAATCAACAATCCAACGCACTCGAGTATGGTATGGCCCAATCGGGTCAGGAGACAAATTATTAAAGAACAAATCAAAGCGGAATAAGCTTAGGGACAGATATAGCATTATTAGTTTAGAAATAGAAGCAGCAGGTACCATAAACCGAATTCCCGTTAGCGTTATCCGAGGGGTATACAACTACAGTAATCAACATAAAAACAAGGATTGGCAGCCATATGCGTCAGCGATGGCAGCCTCATACGCTAGAGCGCTGCTTAACGAGATTCCCTCGAGTGACGCAAGTCGCGCCCCCATGGACTTAAATGGTAAGTAAGTATCAAAAACAATTAACATTATACAGATAACAATGATCGCTAACGATACGCTAGAGGAGGTTTATAAACCCTATTATTATATCCCGTTTACCAGAAACACACGCTTCACTAGGCGCATAGCCATCTTAAACACATTAGAAGACAAGTTTTTCGGCCCGGATCAGAGTCAGAAGGTGGCGCTAGTCGGCCTTAGTGGAGTTAGTAAGACTCAAATCGCCCTGCGTTTTACCTATCAGGTGAAGGAGAAACAACCAGACTATTCAATCTTCTAGGTGCCAGTCCTAAGCAATGAAACTGCAGACAGTGCTTATACAGACATCACAAAGAAGCTTGGATTTCAGAAGAGCAGCGAAGACGACGATGCGAAAGATCTGGTCTATCAGCACCTCAGCTCGGACGAAGCTGGAAAGTGGCTCTTGATTGTGGATAATGCCGACGACCAGGAACTTATCCTTGGATCTGACGAGAAGTCAGGTTTGGAAGAGTATTTTCCTCAGAGCAAGAATGGCATCATCCTAGTGCTACAGTCCAAAATCAATTATTGTATAACGAGGTTGATAAGCGAGTGACCCAGACAAGCGAGTGACCCAGTATACTGTGCACTTAAAAACAGCCTACCCTATAGTTCTTTACTTCTTAAATAAAATAGCTAAAAATTGAGTAAAAATATTTCTTATAATAATATACATAAATTTACTAAATAATATTTTTTAAAGATTTTTAGCTATTTTATTTTATATAGAAAAAGCTACTTATACAGTGTAAAATACAGTATAAATAGATTTTAAGGCTTATAGGTATAGATAATTTTTTTAAAATCTTAGGAAAATTACTATAGCTTATCTTAAGATTTATATATAAGCTATTAAAATTATAGCTATTTTAA
>PVQB02000102.1:0-96147 GCA_002980475.2 Fusarium beomiforme | reverse complement strand
AGCGCATACCTCGATAACCGACGGATCGAGGATGCAATTAGGATGCTCGAGCATGTTGTGGCAGTTCGGAAGGAGACACTAGACGAGAAGGACCATTCTCGACTAGCATCAGAGCACGAACTTGCAAGAGCATACCTCAATAACCAACAAGTAGAGGCGGCGATTAAACTGCTAGAGCACGTGGTTGCAATCGATGCAAATATGCTAGCCAAAGAGGACCCTAGTCGACAGTCATCAATACGTCTGCTACAGGACTGCTTTGAAATCTTAGAAGCGGACTATGACGACAATGATGTCTGAGGTGTTGGTTCTTGAGGGGCAAATAGAATTGTCTTTTTTCAGTCTGTATGGTATAAACCGAGCTTAGTAGTTAGAATCCAAGGTTTACTTTCCTTAATTTCGGCGGCCATACAAATACTATACCCATAGATACAAAGGATATCACACGCAGACAAGGCAGGCTTTGAGGTTTTACGTGGAGAAAACAGACCGGCCAGGGGCAGATCTTGAATGTTGTCAAATAATACTATATGTTTATATTTCTAGCCCATTGATGTAAGTTAGTGTAATTACATAGCAGAAGAACTGAGCCTGTTCATATTTGCCACATCAGCATTACTAGCTTATCTTACGATCCGCATAGTGTCTAAGGCCTAAGGTCCCCTGCCTACAACGTCTTCCCGATTTCTATTGCCATGGCATGCAGCTCCTTCTTGCGCCTCTTATTATCCTTTATGGCTGTGATGAAATATGAGATCGGGTCGTGCTCTTCCGTAAAATAAGCCTCGTCTTGGGCGGGTGGCTGCAGACTTCGCCGCATAGCAGGCATCGTTGGTACAGCTGTGATGCTGTTAGCCGTTGTGGTCAGAAGTGGCAGTTAGGTTGGTTTACTAACTGGATAGAAGCGTGGTATGTTGCCATGGTAAATGAAAGACCTTTCGGGCATGTTGAAGGAAGAAGGTTGACACCAGCTGCTGAGCAGAGCTTTCAGCTGGTATATGTGCAGCTAGGTTTAGGCTGTAATTGAGGCAGCCAAACCATATTGATATTGACTTTCTGTAGTGCGGCTGACTATAGCAGCCGATTAACATTTTAACATTTGGAGACTCTGCAGATGATTAGAGAGACCTTTCCGGTTGACTTGCACATTCTAAGTTAAAAACTTAAAAAATTAGAATCTATACTTGAAATTACTATGTCTTTATCTTATAGATATGCTATATTAAATAAACCCTGTTCCTCCACGGATTTCCACATGTCGTTAAGTAAACCTGGCTGTCGTTTAATGTACTCTCCATATCCCTTCTCGCCTACTAACACTCCATTATCCCAAACAACCTTGCCGCGCAAGATTGTATAGCGCGGCCAGTTCTTCACTGGTTTGCCTTCATACGGTGTATAGTCATTGGCGTGGTGTAATGATTCGTTTCGAATGGTAATATTCGGTTGCTTCTCATTCGGATACCAAATCACTAGATCCGCATCCGACACGCCAGGCATCATCGCACCCTTCTTAGGATATAGCCCATACAACTTTGCCGCATTCGTTGATGTCACCTCAACGAATTTCGTCAGGGGTAGCCTGTTCGCAGAAAATACAAGAGGGAGTCTTGTTTCTACCCGGGGAATTCCATTGGGGATGTGCCTGAACTTTCCAACAGGATGGTCATGCGTAATGCAAGCCTTCTTGCCCTTTTCTGTATCATTATAGGAGAACGGACAATGATCTGAGCTCAGAATGGTAAACGTTCCATTTCGTATGCCCTCCCAAATAACATCCTGTGATGCTTCATCTCGCGGTGGTGGTGAGCATACATATTTAGCACCCTCAAAACCAGGCGCATCCAGATCCTTGTGCGTGAGAAAGAGGTACTGTGGGCAAGTCTCAGCAAAAATAGGCTGGCCAGCAGTCTGGGCTTGGCGAA
The DNA here is from genome assembly GCA_002980475.2 of Fusarium beomiforme. Taxonomy (NCBI): domain Eukaryota; kingdom Fungi; phylum Ascomycota; class Sordariomycetes; order Hypocreales; family Nectriaceae; genus Fusarium; species Fusarium beomiforme. The sequence continues at coordinate 94,222 of PVQB02000102.1, read as the reverse complement.
TGCGATAAGTTGCATCTGGGTCACTAATATGCACTAACAATATAGGCGTATTGGCAATTAGAGAGGATAGCACGATGGCACGGTTGGTTGCCTCTGCTTCGAGCACAGGCGGACGCGATGTTGCATGGTACTTAGGCGCAAAGAGCTTGCTAGCTTCAAGCTGATCTGTCAGCCAGTTCAGAATATCACCATTCTCGGCATGGATCATGGTCAGAATATGGTTGTTGCGAGCATGGTGAAGAACTGATAAGATTTGATCGTCGCGGAGCTGGAGCGCCTCATAGGTCATGTAGATCTTGAGCGATGTGACGCCCTCAGCTCTGAGCATCCCGAGCTCGGAGAGAGCCATCTCGGTGGGATTGGAGACAAGGAGATGGAACCCGTAGTCGCAGTAGGTGTTTCCTCGAGCTTTTTCTTGGGCCTCAGCTAAAGGCTTTAGAAGTGAGGGCTCATGTCTCTGCTGTGGAGCGAAGCAAACAATAGTTGTACAGCCTCCGGCGATTGCCGATCGGGTTCCTGAATTTGTGTCACAATGCGATCTCTTAATAGACTAGGCTTTCAAAGTGTGGTGTACGACTCACCAGTTTCAAATGTATCAGATGAGGAACCCTTGCCAAACATGGCGGGCTCCTGAAGATGAACATGGCAATCAACGCCACCAGGCTGTCCATTGCCGTGTGAGCGTTTGCATTATCTGACAGCCGAAAAGAGACCTACTGTCACATATGCGCCCTCAGAATCAATTATCCGCAGCGCATTTGTCTCAGCAAGTGATCCTGACGGAGCAAGCAAGGCAATCCTGCCATCTTTAATGGCAACATCGTAAGCACCTACATCAGAGGCTGTAACACATACACCATTGGTGATGACGAGATCGAACGCCTCCATCAGGATATCCGTATGAATATGCAGTCTTCGTAGGTGTTTTAAGTTAACAACAGTAATAATAAGGGGGTCGTTTTGGCTGGCTGGTTTGAGAACAGCAACAGCTGCTGTAATAAATATCTCTATTCGCCGGCTATGATAAGCAGTTGGCCTCCTCAGTTTTTCACATGGGTAGAGATAATTCGGACGGTTCCGAGGGTGGGCGGGAGAGATACGTATGGAATACCCAAGATATGGCTTATCGGAGGGTTATGTTACGGGCAGATTGCTACCGCCCTGAATCCAGTTTAGCTCTTGTCGATGGGCCTAGTTAATACTTCATTTGGGTTGATGCAGCATTGCTATCTAAACTGCAACATCCTGTTCAACAACGCCTTGGGATGATATGATAGTGCATTCCTATTTTGACAAGTGATTGGGAACTTGACTATAAAAATCTGACCTCGTAACAGGTGACAATAAAATTGACTTGTCCATCCCTACAGAACGGCCCCAGTAAACCACTCTAGTCCCTCGCTCGAGAGAAGTTTCTCAATATCAGAAATGTCACGATCCAAGTCCAAATCTATGCTTTGATGGACAAGAGGGACGAAATTGGTAGCATCGGTATACCGGTCCCCACCAGGATGTAGCGAAGTTGGTTGCGTCAACTCTAACGGGGACTGCGCAGGTACTTCTTCAGAGACGCGCCTCCGAGTCTCGCAATGCTCTAGAGACTCACTCCTAGCGTCATACTCGTTCCTCTCTATATAATTTGATGCCATATGGACACGGCCGTCTACTTCATGTGACAGATGGGGTTGTCTTAGTCTCGAGCTGTTGACTGCTGTCGCGCAATGTGACTCTCGGCTTGACGAGCCTTCGTTACTTTGACCTCCAAGGTGCTCTCTTTTCACGCTGTCTAGCATTTTCTCCGCAATTGTCTCGAAAGCATCACGGTACTTCTTTGCGCTGGACCACTGTTCTGTGATCACATATAATACAGTGGAACAGGCGCCGACATCGCCGATGCGCTCCACCGAATAGATAGAGGGACAAACCCGGATACAGTATATTAACGTAAAACCGGCAAGAAAAACGGCGTGTAGATCTCTTAGTGAAAATGGAATCGGTGAGAGACGATGAAGGCGCCTGTAAAGCCGGCATATTTGCCCAGATGACTCGGCGCATGCCGCATAATCTGCTGTCTCGAATGGGTAGTTATGACAGTTTTCTGTCATTAATGGTTGAAGCAAGGACCTTCGGGCTTTGTGATATTCCAATAACAGCTCGTTCTTTTCGATTTCGACAGGCCTATTGACAATCCCTTGGTGTTGGGGGGTTTCTGAAGATGATGACTCGCTGTCAGCAGTATCCTGTTCTCCAAAGGAGTCTGTAAGCGTTTTAGAAATATCAGGCCCCTCTGAAATGTCTTCACGGAACGTCGTTAGAACATGTCTTTTCCAATGGTCCAGTTGCTGGAGCAATTTGGACATTGTCATTCGCAGCCCCTCCCTTGATGGGGTTTTCTTCATCCGTGATAGGGCTAGGCGAATCTCGCTATGGATTTGGTAAAGCTGGATATGCTGTCGGTGAAAACGTAGGACCGTTTTGTACTGCGACCTGTGATCCGGACTGTGTTGCTGCCTTTCGTCTGCAGTGGTGTTGTGATCACCATCGTCCGTATTCGCCGGCATATCAAGATCAATTTCTTCGTCTGAGAGAGCAAATGGTCGACCTAGAACTAGAGCTGTTTTCCTCTCGAAAATATAGGCACTCCAAAACAGTCTTTTCCGATATTGGTCGACGTCTATTATTTGGCGATCTACAAGGCGTTGTTTATGGAGTCCTAATTCGAGACATTGACGAATAGCCAAGCCGGCAAGATGCCATACACTGGTACCTTTGGTTGACATAAGCTCGTTAGCAACCAGAAATATGACTTGTAGCAAAGCTGAAAAGGGACACTAATAATGATTCACCTACCGTACGGGGAGCGCATCGAATGGATGGCCAAAAGCAACGTCACTTCGATGGACTTCGTGCTCGTAAACTTGAGTTCCTGACGAATAAGTTCCATTGCTCGAAGGAAATGTCCTTCAGAAACTGTGCTCGGAATGCTAGACTTCTGACGTAACTGAAGGCACCTGGATCCAATGGCATATACCAAATGCATTATCGTCAAGTCAATCTGATCAGTATTAGCAGTCTCTTGCCCACCTCGTCGTTTGGTGATAGAACGATGTAATTGCCACAATCTCTCTAAGTTCAAGAACGGGTACAGCGGATACACAAGTGTCAGATAAGCCCGTATATAGCTCGCTCCTGCATTATACGTGGGAGGATCAGCCAATGTGGTGTTGGCTTTTGGCACTTGATGAGAGAACGGCCGGTCTGCAAGCTGAGGTAGAGACACATCTGCACAGTTTCCCCCTGAGTCGATGGCAACCTGAACGAAATGCGCAAGGCTCAGACCGGCTGAGAAGCCAAAGTAATGAGGCTCAGCCCCTGCACATGAGGATAAGACCCCCAAACCTAGCGCAAGTTGACCAGAACGCTCTGTTCCAGAGGCCACCTCAGTGATTTCTGGCGAACGGCTTGGTGCGGGGCTCTCAAACTGAGCGGTCGTTGGCAAATTTCCTGGGGGCCTTGGAGGAATATTTCCAGTGTTGGGAGCCTGGATTGAAGAACCATTATCCGTCGCGAGATTCGCCTCTAGTTGGCGAACTCGCTCTTCCAACCTCTTGACGTAGGACGATGGGTAGGCTTGGTCGCTGTATATGCATGGTACCTTCGCCTTCTCGCAATTTGAGCAGGCTGGGCTTGAGTTATCGCACTAGATTTGTCTTAGCATTGAGCTCGATCGCGACCGTCGAGTTGATTCTCATCTAACCTTCTGTCGTCGATTCTTGCATCTCTGACATGCGACCAAGACCCGAGGTCGTTTTGCAGGCCGTTCGTATACGGCCATATTCTCTTCATCCATAATGAATACGGATCTGAGCGACAACTATCGCAGGTTGTGGAGATACGGATGTGTTCCGAAGTTATGGATTGATACTCATCCATTCTGCCTATCAGAATCGGAGTGGCCCGATGCTCAGACTAGCGGGATGTAGGCTGGTTCCTTCAACTCTTATCACTGAATGCGTATCTGTTATCTTTCATTGCGGACCATTCCGAAACATGACGTCCGTACCTAATCACATTCTCTCTGCAAATTAATCATAGCCCGTTTGCGTATGTTGCAGCGCCGGTCATATAAAATGTTTCCTTCCATTGGAGAACCTCTCCGATGATAGTGACATCAATCGCGTTGGCACCAGACCAAAACATACATGTCAATTATGGACTCAAAATCACCTCCCCGCCAAGCTCGCTTGGGAGTTATTGTACCTTCATCAAACACAATACTGGAACCTATAATGCAACAAATGATTCTCAGTCTTGCACAGAATGGAGTAGAAGCTAGCCTCCATTTTGCGAGATTTCGGGTTACGAAAATCGAACTTTCTGACGATTCAAAATCTCAATTTACCCTACAGCCAATGCTTCAGGCAGCGAAACTTTTGGCTGATGCAAAAGTCGACATCATTGGCTGGAGCGGCACATCCGCAGCCTGGCTAGGGTTTTCTACAGATGAGACTTTATGTGGGATGATCAAGAACACCACCGGTATTCCGGCAACATCATCGGTGTTGGCAATAAGGGATATTTTAGTTAACAGCGTGGCTCCGGAGATTGGCCTGGTGACGCCGTATGTGGCAGAAGTTAACAGGGCAATCCGCGAAAACTTCGCAACAGAAGGGCTCCCTATAGCTGAAACAAGATCTCAATACATCGGGTTGACTTCAAACTTCCATTTTGCGGCTATTCGGGAGATAGACTTGGATAATATGGTCGCAGAGGTTGTCAAGAACGGGGGTCGGGTCATTCTTATCATGTGTACCAATCTTGCGGCTGCACAAAGAGCCGTATTTTGGGAAGGGAAATATTCTGTCATGGTTTTAGACTCGGTTGCAACTGTACTGTACGGCATGCTTCGACAACTCAATATGGCAACATCCAGCCTTGCTAGCGAATGGGGTTCATTATTCAGCATCGAAACAGAAGGGCGCCGCAACATAGATGATTGTGGTAGGGATTAAGCAAGCAATAAAAAACGGTGCTCGTTATCATATGTTTGAATCAGACAGAATTTATTTTCCTTTTTTTTTTAAAATCAAGCCTATGAGTCAATGCCATGCTGCCATTCTCATTCCTTGCCATATCGCTTATATAGCGGCATGTAGCACATCCCATTCCTTGTCCATTCGGCGTTGATATGGGAGAGCGCATGACTTCCTTTTCAAGAATTGTCCAAAGCCATTTGTACCTGTTACATGGCCATCCTGAAAGACCACCCTGCCCCGTAGGAGAACAATCCGAGGCCAATTCAAAAACTCAATACCCTCATATGGCGAGTAGTCACAGCCATCATGCAGGTGTCGATTGTGTTCCAACTTTCTCGGCGGGAACGCATCCTGTTTGTGCCATATGACAATATCGGCATCTGATCCGATTTGTATGGCACCCTTACGGGGATAGAGGCCATACAGTTTCGCTGGGTTTTCAGACGTGAGCTCGACAAATCTCTTCACATCAATGCACTGACGCTTAAGGACACCTTCGGAGAAAAGCAAGGGTATCCGGGTCTCGACTCCAGGAAGGCCATTTGGTATTTTTGTAAAGCTCAAGAATAGTTAGCGCTAGACAGATATATGTTGCTTATTCAGAACTTACACTCCTTGCACCTCGCCATTTTTGCTGTATGAATGGCCTAACTTCTTCCCCCTGTCGTCATTGAACCTGAGTTGGTGTGAGTTTGTACTCCCTATAAGAGGCAATGGAGAGGGCACGGCTTCTTACCGATATGGGCAATGGTCAGACGAAAATATGGTGAATGTGCCGTTGATAATTCCTCTCCATATTTTCTCGATATCCTTTGAGTCACTGCGCAGAGGGGGCGAACAGACGAACTTCGCACCACAGAAGTGCTCCCTGTCAAGATTCTCTTTCCCCAATAAGAGGTATTGAGGACATGTCTCCGCAAATACCGGCCTCAATAATGATTGGGCCTTGCGAATAACATCCATCGATTGTCGAACCGAGACATGAACGATAAGCATCGGTGTATCCATAACGGAAGAAAATATAATAGCGCGATTGACGGCTTCGGCCTCAGCCTCTGGAGGATGCGCTATCGCCTTGAACCTTGGATCCGTGAGCCCTCGGGCCTCTAAATGCTCTGTGAAGAAATCGACAAGATCCCCATTCTCTGCATGCACTAGTGCCACCATTCCTAGCTCCCGTGCCTTTTGCAACGCCGAGAGTACCTGATGATCTGAAATCCTCATGTGCTTGTAGGTGAGAAAGAGCTTCATGCTCATTATGCCATTCTGGGCAAGCTCTGGAAGTTCTTGTTCTAGCACTTGTGCAGTGGGATCGGTGATGATGGCATGGAACCCGTAGTCGGCATATGATCCTTGCTCATTGACGAGTTCATGATATTTGCCAACTTGCTCTTTCAAGGATTGGCCCCGAGATTGCTCTGCAAATAAGATCACTGTCGTTGTGCCTCCAGCGATTGCACTCCGGGTCCCAGTGTCGACTGCAGGTTAGGGTTAGTGGAAAGCACCACGTATGAGAAGGAAGAGCGCACGCATACCTGTATCGGCACTAGTATATCCAGCTTCTTTAGCTCTGGGCGAACGGTCTTGAGACAGATGGACGTGGCCATCAACACCGCCTGGAGTCACAATGGCCCCGTTGCAGTTGATTATTTGCGTGTCTTCGGTTGCAACAAGGTCAACACCCAAGCCTGCAATGACCCCTCGTTTGATGCCTATATCGCAAATGAAGGAGCCATTAACATGGGCATTGCGCAAGATGGTATCAAATTCCTGCATAGTGCTGTATGCCTCTGGTGAATCAAGCTCTGGAGGTTTGCGAGAGGGTAGAGTAATGATAGGAAGGTTGACATTCGCAAAGCGGAATGGAGCTTAAGCGCCAACTGAATGATCCGTCCGTACGCACACGCGAGAGTAGTAAATAACTGACAACTTATTTGCTTTGTTTTCGATTTTATGACTGGCTGAAGAGACTTGTTTCGGAATGGTCCGCATTCGAGCTACAACATCCTTAGCGTCGGGCCAACCCGTCATATCGTTGTGTTGAGAGGCAATCTGTACCGCCACTTTAGCGTTGGTCTTTGATAACGATATGGCCGTTCCGACAGATAGCGAGTTGACCAAATCAACCGACATGCCACAACGCCAGGGACACCCAGTGTGGCCCTGCTGATATGTTGGATCACAAGCTATGTACATATACTTGGAGTTGTATAAGTTGCAGCCTGCACCTCACCCAGCTGTAAAGATCTTCCAAGCGACAAGTGGCTACCGATTTCACCTCACCCTGATCCATTATGAAGATGCCAAAAGTTCCTCGTTCGAAGGATGAGTGGAAGGCAGTGTTGACAACAAATTCTGAGGATGGAACCAAATCTTCACCTTGGATCAACAAGGACCTCGTTCCTACTCCGCCAAATGCAAGGACATGGTCGTGGTGGGTGTCACGTCACAGACGAAATCTTTAAACAATTTCCTAATCTTTGAGTCAGGATCTCGCTCAGTAGTTATTGGTGGGGTGTAAGCCAGCATTCTTCTGTCGCTAGTGCTCATTCATGTCGCTAACTTTCTGCGCGACGGTCCAGAACGCTTTCAATGCAAGTCAATGGTCAAATGGAGCGAGTTTAATCGCTATCGGCCTCAACTGGCAGCAAGCTCTGATTTCATGCATTATCGTAAGAATTACAGTACAATAACCAAAGAGCTACAGCTAACCTTGGACAACTAGGCGAACTTGATTTCATCTTCAGTTGCTCTTGCTCTTGGTCGGCCAGGTGCAAGGTACCATATTGGCTATCCTGTCCTGGCTCGAAGTGTCTTCGGAATGTTGGTCATCACACCCCTATTGATTGAAGAGTCTACATGATCGAATTAGCTAACGAAAATACAAGGTATGGTCAGTTCTTTTTCGTTTGGATCCGAGCCGTGGTGGCTACTATTTGGTAAGATAGCCCTTGACAACTCAACTAAGAGAAAGTAAATTCCGTGCTGACGGCATTACAGGTTTGGTGTCCAGTCATACTTTGGGTCTCAGCTGCTCAGCGTTCTCCTGAGATGCATCTTTGGTGAATCCTGGTGGCATATGACGAATCACTTGCCTACCAGTGCTGGAATCACGTCTAGGGATCTTCTGGCCTTCTTCTTGTTCTGGATGATTGAGATGCCCTTCTTGGCAGTTCATCCGCGCAAGATAAAGTTTTTATTCGCGGTTAGTACATTATCTTAGACTACTACTCACGTATTGAGCCTGACGATTCCTAGGCTGAGTCTATAATGTGCCCTCTAGCTTGCATCGGCGTTTTTTCGTGGTGTGTTCACTACGGAGGAGGAATCCGTATGAATACTCTTTCTTCGAGCACAGATGTAAATGGAGGAGCCCTTGGGTGGGCAATGCTCAGCGGGATAAACAGCTGTTTAGGTGTCACGTCTGCGCTACTAGTCAATGTGAGTATGAATAGATCTGTGGCATTTTTGGGGGCTCTGGGGGTAAACTAACAAACTATTTCAGCAACCTGACCTTACTCGGTACACCCGGAGACCCAAGGATGCTGGTTGGAGACAAGCATCATCCATATTCCTCAGCAAAACTCTGATTTTCTTTTTTGGCATTGGTGCTACAGCTGCAGTGCAAGGAAAATTCGGCCATGCATACTGGAACCAGTGGGATCTTCTCAACGCAATCCTTGATCGATTTTGGGGTCCAGCAGCTCGAGCTGGGTGCTTTTTTGCCTCGTTCGGATTTGCATTATCAGTATTGGGCGTGAACATTGGTTGTAACGCCATTCCCTTTGGTAAGATTGAGTTTCCCTGGAATGACACTTGAAAGTTCTAACACATCTTCCAGGAGCCGATGTTACCGGTCTAGTACCGAAGGTGTTTACAATCGTTCGAGGACAGATTTTTTGCGGAGTCTTATCCCTTGCCATTGTTCCGTGGAAGCTGCTGAGTAAGATTCTGAACATACCTCTGCCGTATTTATTTAAATGCTCATATCAAACGCTGACAAAAACTTGCTTGTCTGTAGCTTCTGGATCGGCTTTCTTGGTGTTTCTTGGCAGTTACAATATCTTCATTTCCCCAATCTGTGCCGTAAGTTTCCTTACGCCTCGATACCTCAGGGTCTCAGGAAACTGACACACTCAGATCATAATTGTTGATTACTTCTTCATCAAGCGTGGAAATATTCATACTCCGTCGTTATTCAGACCTTCTAAAGGCTCACTGTACTTTTACACCGGCGGTTGGAATCTGAAAGCACTTGGCTGTTGGGTTTGCTCAGCAGTATTCGGCATTCCGGGGCTTATTGGAGCCTACCATCCAACCTGGGTTTCTATGGCTGCGACTCACATATACCAGACAGGTTGGGTAATATGCTTTGCCGCAGCGGCAGCGTTCTACTATGCCGTGAACTTGGTCTTCCCAACCGAAGTCCTTCCACACGGGCAGGTAACTCTCGACCTTGCCTTTGAGCATTTGGCAAATACTGAGGGATACCTGGAAGGCGAAAATATTGTGGAATTTCCCATTTTGGGCATGCAAACAGAGGATTCTGTGGGTTCGTGCCACGAGAGCACCACAGCCAAGCAAACCGAGAGTGTAGGTATCCTAGGGGTTTAGGAACTTTAGCAACTTGTTGCGCATGACACGAGTTGGTTCGAGCTTTTATAATCTTATCTCACCTATGCCAAAGCAGCTCTTGAAATAAGTACTTCTAGTGTAGCAATGTTACCAAGCAAATATGCTATCTAAAATATATAGTCCCAACAAGGCAAGCGTTATCTCAGCTTGGAAGCAATTAAAGCCGAACCTCTCGGCTTCGACCTGGTGGCTAGAGGGGCAACCCAAGCGTAGGCGGAGCAAAATTGTTGTATCCTCGTGATCATTTGGGGCTTTACACTTTGGTGACATGCCCAACATCGTGGGTTCATCCAGAGCAAGCAACCAGCACTGACGGTTATTTCTTTATTAGCTTCCATTGGGCTAGCCAAATGCTCAATATGCCTCAGTCTACCGCAGTTGAATTTCGGACTCAGCTTCCGCCCAAATGTGAGATTTTTGCCGTGGCATTTAAACGTATGCCGCTCCATTGGTCTGTGCCTGCCTGCCACCCATAAGCTCCTTGTAGTACCATCGAATCAATCAAAGCGTACAGCGACGTCATGAGCATGACGATCTGTGATGGCAATTGAGATTTGATGACATGGTTGGGCCTCGATACCGGATGGGGTACCCGTTGTGGCACTGCAATGCGGCTGAAGCTCCTTGGTGAATGTTCAGGCAGTCCAGGGTATTGTTGATTTAAGCCCTGCTCGAGAGAGCGGCGACAAGCAAAGCGCGTTGATTTGCTACATGTGAAAATATTTACGCAAGATTATTATGGCGCCGGCCGTATGGGATTATGAGCCGGGAGACAGGTATGGTGGAGAAGCGTGTAACAGAAAACTCGTTGGTTGCCCGTCGAGCCTCGTGGTGCCTAATGATGGAACACATCTTTCCACCCTATAAGCCAATATCTCGCTCTGTTGGAACAGTATTGAAACAGCTCCAAAATCCGGGCAGACTAGCCGCCTCCAATGTTAAATAGCACTATGAGTCCCTCTAAATGATCGTCGTTGGCTTTTAAGTACGAACAAGTGAGACTTGAGATATTCCCACGCACGGTACTGAAGTACACCAGCATCGTCGAGCTCGCGATACTGCCGTCAAAATCTTCACTGATAGCAAGATGTTCTATCGAGCAAATTAATATCGCCTGTTTTCTTGGTATTAACTGGCAAGAAAAGAATTTCAGTTGCCCCTTTTTCGTGTATCGTATAATAGCGCGCCCAATTGATGTTGAAAGGTCTTTGTGCCTGTGGGCACAGTCAGCTATGATTGGATGGAGAGGATTGGGGATGGACGTGGCGTATTACATGCTACGCTAATAACAATAAATCAGCTCGGTTGGCCTGCTAGTTTATTATCTCAGTCAGCCACAATGCTCTACTGCGATCGAGGCCCAACGTGATCTTGCGTGATCAAATAAATTACGCTGCTAGAGTCGATGACAATATCTGTAGAGGCAGACTGTGAGTTATACCATATCGGCAATGTATTAAATCTTCGTGAGGTTAAATAGCTGCAGATTTATTATACGAGAAAGAAGGCATTACGACAAGTTCATATATAGTATATGAAGATGACTTGGGCAGGCCACGAAATGATGGGAACGCGGGAAAACACGAAAAGGAAGCTGTAGAATAAGCAACAGCTGATCACGAATATCTGGCTGAAAAAGTATGGGTGCCTTAGGAATAATGGTTTACCCGACAATATCTCGTGAAGCAAAATGTCAAAACACTGAAAGCAATATGGCAAGATCCTAGTAATGGCAATAAGCCGAGATGATCACCATGCTCAAGTCGACTGCAAATTAGGCAAAGCCGCACTGAAGGGTGACTCGAACGAAGTGAAAAGGGCACCTTACACTTGTGCCTTTTTAAATGAGCCCCTTAAGGCTTACCGACAGAATGGCACTCCGGTCACAAGCCAATTATAGACGGTGTCTTTCCTCAAAAGTGAAGCTATTCACAGAATCAGGCAAGAGACAGAGGTCAAAATACCGACTAACCAGCTAGCCGATTGGCCCGGCCGACATACCAACCGAGTTTTAGCGAGTTTAGCCAAGCCAATCAGACCAGCCGCAATAAAGTCCTTCCAGAGCCCTCCGCTTGAGGGGAGCCCCGGAGGATAGTCATGAAATTCCCCTGTGAAGATCGAAGAAACCCCCCCTATGAGAAGAAAATTGCCTCTTTAGGCAGTAGAGGTAGCTTCAAGAAGAAGAAGAGGCACAGCAAGACCGTGGGGTGAAACTAGGCGCCCGCATGCTTTGGCTCGCCTAGGATGACAGGCTATTAGCATTAGGGTCTTGTAGCTACAGATACAGACACTCATTGACCGCATTACCAATGAGAGCATAATGATGCTCAGCATCCTCAGGCGCTCTTTCACCCTTGATACATTAAAGACTGCGAAATACTGGAAAATGGCGACAACATCACATCGTTCGATGGCTGGTCTTCCGTACTAGCCAGAGGCATTGGACAACACGAGAATGGCATACAGAACGTAGTTATGTCAGATCCTTCGTTGTAATACTTCACCTGCTTATTCTCCTTCCTAATAAATTCGGCAGTAATTTGCCGTTCGGTAAGTCGGCACATTAACACAGCCCCCTCCTGAGTTGCAGCTGGAAGCAAAGCTGACATTTAATTACACGTTTAAATACAAGACATGTAGTGACGTAAATAAACCAACAACTGCATATACAGAGTTCATACTGCCAGGATTTAATTACCGCCTGCACCATTAACGTGCAACGTCACGGCATCTGGTCTTCATTGTTCAACTCAAAGCACATTGCCAATGCCGCCAATGAAACTCTCGTAATTTCTTCCCCCGTTTTTTTCGCATCCGTCGGCAGCTCGGCAGATTTGCCGTGATATGCGCCTCATTCAGGGGTCCAGATCCAACTCTAGCCAGTTCGAGACTAGCGTCGTAAACTGAATACGAGAACACAAATCGGATCTTCACAACATCCACCACGTCCTTCGGTTAAGTGGGAACTTTTCATCTGACAGACATCTAGACCCTTTCGTCAATCCGTGCTCGCGTGACAATTAGCTTTACTTCAGTTATGCGTGGTCAAGCTATGGTCCCTAGGCAGATTCTGTGGGCGCTATTGCCCCTTATATTACCTACAATGCTCACTGTTTGTTTTGGTGGGATTTTGTGCTTTTCTGCTTCTTTCTTGTCCTGTTGCGTAAATAATTCACGATGGTGTCCTTCAGAAGGATAAGTTCGCTTATCCTGAACCCTCGTTTTGCTTTCGCCTTTTCATTACTAGCTGTATGTGGTGCAAAGGGAGTACATCTCCATAATCACAGAGCATCTGTAGCACCGAAACGGATGCTGCTCTTTTTCTTTTCCTTCTTCACCCAAGATATCCTTCTCCTTCTCCTGATCAGACTTCTTCTCAGTCACTGGGTACCTGCTGCTGGCAGGCTACGAACACTTGTCACCACAATTTCATCCTGTCTCATAACATACAATGCCTTGCTTTGCGTTACCTCGGTTTCTTTCTACATTGTTGCAGGATCTGAGATCCACTGGCGCAATATTGGCTTCATGGCTGATCCAACCGCCCGAGCAATCATCTTGTCAGGCTTGACCGCGTTTCTAGCTGTCTTGGGTTTCTTTGCCTGTTTGAGCAGTATTCCATTTCTCCAGACTGCTTGCTATACCCTGTTTGGCTGGGGTGCAGATCTCGTCAACTTTCCCATTGCCGTTGTTTGGCAAAAGCTCAATTGCTTTGGTCGTCGTATTGATTATCTGGAACTTTCACAACGCGATGGCCGACCTCAATGGCTTGACAGTGGAATCATTTCAAGCAATGATACTTACTTGAATGACAAGGATGGACGAAACTTTAGGTCGCCTTCGATCTCGCCATTGTATTCACCCAGTGATCTCAGGAGCAGGTCACCACTCCAAAGATCCAGACCCAGACTCCGCAATTTCCTCCGCATACTGCCCTATGTTGTTGTTACACTTCTTCTTACGGCGCTTTTCATTCTCACCTTTATTCGGCCAAAGGACCCTTCTCTGATCTTCCTTTCCTGGACTACCGGACTTCTTCCTTTCGTCGACTTTGCTTCGTCGTCACCATTCCTCGATGACCTTCCGTCAGTATTTGGAAAAGGAGTACGTTGGGACAATTATACTGCACTTGCCGAACCTCTGCCGCTTAGTTGGCTGCCAAAGGACATACCAGCGCTTAAAGGATTCGAGGACTGGTACTTCGAGCAACCACACTATAATGCTCAGTCTGACCCAACCAGGAATTCAAACTTGGAAAGCCCCTTACGAGATTCGCTCCGAGGCCAACTGGAGAAAATCAATATTCGTCATATAGTCATTTTCTTCCTTGAAAGCACCAGGAATGATGTGTTTCCAATTAAAAAGAATGGCTTGGTATGGAATCGATTCGCCGAGACATTTCCTAACAAGAAACTCCCACAGGAAGTCCAGGACAAGTTCGCCAACCTGACACCAACCGCAAACTTCATTACGGGTGACTACAATGATGGATTTCAACACAAGAACACGGGGCAACCAAAGCGTGGAGGGATCCACTTCACAAACGCCCACACAGCTGGAACTTATACTTTGAAGAGCCTGACTGCCACGATCTGTGGTATATCTCCTCTGGTCGCCGATTTCAATCTCGAGTACAGCCACCATTTCTATCAGCCATGCCTGCCTGATATTTTCGAGGCTATGAACCAAGCAGAGAAGAAAAACGCCAACAAGAATCAAAAGAACAAGTGGAATTCGTATTTCTTCCAGGCAGCGAAACTCGACTATGACTACCATTTTGATTTAATGGCTGCAATGGGCTTCCCAACAAAGAATATCATTGGCCGAGAGTATCTTCGAAGCCCAGATGCCAAACATGGAGCCGTGACGCTAGAAGATATCAACGAGTTTGCCTTCGAGGAGGATCCACTGGAGGACTATATCACAGATGTATTTGAGAATGCTGCGAAAGAAAACAGCCGCGTATTTCTCAGTCATATCACAAGTACCAGCCACCATCGATTTCACATGCCAAAGAAGGAGAAATATACGCCAATGGCAAAGGGGCTTGATATGATGTCTCACTATATCAATACGATCGGATATGATGACAGGTGGATTCGCAAGGTTCTCGATGTTTTGGACAAGCAAGGCGTTGCCAACGAGACATTGGTGATATTTCAGGGAGATCATGGAATATCTCTTCCAGAGAACGATATTGCCTCGCCATACTATAATCCCAACATTGGTGTTGAGCATGTCCCGTTGGTTCTGTCACATCCACAGTTGCCTGCGTTCAGCGTTGAGGAGGCTGTGCATTCCACCCAAATCCTGCCAACCATCCTCGACATCCTCCTCGAAACTAAGTCTCTTGATAAGACGAGTCGTCAAGCAGCCATGGATCTGATCCGCAACTACGAGGGCCAGTCTCTCATCCGCCCCTTGAATACGACATCTGGCCAGTGGCAGTTTACTGTTACGAATCCTGGACGTGCTATGCTTAGTGTCCGTGATGGGCGGTACCCTGAGCGCCATCTCGTCGTACCAGTCATAGAGAATGTTGACTGGAAATTAACAGATCTTGTGAAGGATCCCCGCGAGGAGGATGTTGTGCAGTCAATGGATTTCAAGTCATTCCTCCAGGGCGTTGAGGATAAATACGGAAAGGACCAGGCGATATGGGTGGAGGAGGGAGCCTTTGTTGCAAGATGGTTTGTAAAGGAAAATACTAAGCGATGGCGTTTTGATTTATGATGGAAATAAAAGCGTAGTAGTATAAGCGAGTCCAACAAAAAAAATGTATTCATATTTATCTCGATATACCTTACCTCTGTGCGAAGTGGTTGGCGCTAACCATTGGGTTGACGTCATAGACGTACGGCTTGGTTTACAAATGAAAGCAGAGAATCTTCGAGACTGCTATCAAGAGAGGATTTAAACCGTAGATGAGACATGGTGCAGCGTGAACCACGAGAGACAGCGACATTGAGACCTCTTTGTGAGTCCAGTAAGGTAAGCCTTGCACCGTCAACGCTGATCTTGACAAGCAACAAGCACGAAGACTGCGACGATACCAGGGATTGGCAATTGCATCACCAATGAATCAACACAGAATAGTCGAATGCCAGGAACGGGATTGAGATCAATCTCTGCGACATTAGCTGCTCGTTGCAGATTAGCTACAAAGGATGAATCAGGTGTTAGAAAAAATAACCCCAGAGACTTGGCATTGAGTGGGGATACAGTCAAAAGCCAGCCCTGTAAGGCGCATTTCCTTTGATCCTGACCAGGGGTTATCCTTGTCAAGGCTGAGTCTGCATATCCACCCAAACACGTTAGAACTTTTGTGAAGGATCGGCCAGTCTGGCAAGCTTGATGTGGTACGGTAGAAGCTGTCGGCCAAACATTACAAATAGCACATTAATTGGTGGAGCTACGTGGAATTTGCGCATGAGTACTGTACTTTTGAAGAGAATCCTACCTGTTTCTTGTTTACGTCTGCTTGGCATTTTGGCAGGACTGTGAGGGAAGCGGGGATTCACGACCAAGAGTCACGTGATTGAACCACCTTGTTCAATGGCTTGAATCAATTACTCAAAGCATAAAGTGCCACGCAGCATCGATAAATTAGTAGCACTTACATCCAGAACAATTACAAATGATGTAGCAGAATAGTGCCTTTAGCGTTTATCGCCATCAGGTTTCTTAGAATGTAAGGATTGTGATCCTCATGGCGCAGTCAAGTGTAAGTCAACCCTCATGCCACCCCGATAAGCGTTTAGATAAGACACCCCTGTCGACAGGACATTGATTGGGCAATGGCCATCTTGAGCGGCAGTGGCTTATTGTTTTCAGCCCTATAGAAACAATGATCCTACGACGAAGTCGTAATGATACGCAGGTCACCTCTTCTGCTCCCGTGTACATATAGCAAAGGTACTTGCTGGGCAGACCTGTTGTTTTCATTTAGCATTTCAGTTCACTCTTGTTACCATGGAAAATTCCGAAGCCTCGTCCTACCAAGGAGCACCCTTTCCAACTAAATGGCGTCGGAACCATCCACGCTCAAAAACGGGCTGCCTTACTTGTCGCATGAAACGTAAGAAGTGCGACGAGGTCAAACCAATATGCACAGCATGCAACAAGTCCAGGCAGGACTGTCGCTGGCCCAGTCCGGACAAGAACCAACACCCAGACACGCAGCTCGGCTCTAGCTCTGAGAGCATTGTGGAAGCTGGTGGTTCAAGCAAGCCAATCAACATCATCCCTGGGACATCCAACATCCCCATTGTTCCAGGAACATCGCAAGCCACAAGCACTTCAGCTCCTAGGGCCGCTCCCACATACGGCAATCTTGCTTATCTAAACGATGACTCGCGGCGACTTTACCGGCAGTACCTGGATGTCACAGCCGAGATGCTGACGCGAGGTCCAAGCCTGGATGGAAACCCTTTTATCCAGTACTTGCTGCCTTTGGCTTCAGACGATGAGCTGGTGCTTGATTGTATCCTGGCCATTGGAGGAGCTCACCTGATCATAAATGATACGTCATCCTGTTCAAAAACAGCTCGGAAGTTGGAGGTGGCTGCCCGTGGCCATTATGCAAAGGTTCTCTCGGGTATCCAGAAGCTCTTGGCTTATCATACCGGCCAAATCATCGACAACCCGGACACCTACGTGGGGCCTTCAACTCCGTCCCGTGTTCTCCTTATTCTATTGCTCCTTTGTGTTTATGATGTAAGCATGTCTCAGACAGCACTATTGTGGTTGCGAAGATACTGACTTGTCATTACTAGCATGTCCAGGGAAGTTCCCGGAGTTCAATTTATCATCACCTCAAAGCTAGTCGAGAGTACATTACACTCCTCTCTTCCAGCACGAACTCTTCTGATCATTTAAGACACCTGAGAGGTTTCATCTTGGAGCTCTACACGTACCATGCCATAAAGCTTGCTATTTCCCCACGCAGCTTGCTGTCGGAAGAGGTCCTAGAAATTGATGCTTCGGTACATTCCTTGGATGTCCTTGATGGGTACAAGTCCCGCGGATATCTCCTAGGATTCGGACAACGCTTGTTTGAGATGGTTCCAGAGATATCACGACTGGCCGAGGCACGTCGTGAAGAAGAAAAGCGCGACAACACATTGCCTACGGCCCTAGAAGCGCGATACAAGTCTCTTCTGTCGCGACTCCAAAGTTTCGACCCTTACGAGCATTCCAACGGCCTTCGCCCTCCCCAGGAGTCTAACAATGCGGCAATGATTTACCAGAACGCACTTATCGTGTATCTGAAATCAGCATTTCACCGCGATATGCTTGCCGACCCAAAGCTTGCCGCTGAACTTGAAACACGTATCGCTCATGTCATGCCCAGCTTCTATGCGTTATTCGTCGGCGATTCGCCCTATCGCCGAACGCTTCTCTGGCCAGGCGTCATTATGGCCTCTTGCGCGAGGAGGAAAGAGCACGTTCAAGGTTTCCGTGCAGGTTTCGTTGCAAGGGCATCACAGACGCCCGGTGCGGTGAAAATGGGCGCACGAATTATCGAACTCCTATGGGATGACACTGACCCCCGAGCTTTTGGACCAAGGGGTTTGTCGTATATCATGACAAAGCATGGCATCAGTTTTAGTCTGTGTTAACTACACAATCCGCGTTCTCTGGGCTAATGGTCTATATTGAGGCGAGGTGGACAGTGTTCTATGGACAACGTACGTTCATGACTTGGCGGTTTAATTGACGTTATTGTATGAGCGACTCCTAAATTTGTTAAAGATCTCATCACCCAACCTTTCGTCAGTAAATTGTCTTCTGTCTTGGTGATTGGCTTGTTCTGCTGGCTCTTTGCTCTGTTGTTCTTGTTTATTCGTCAACGACCTTGTCATAACCTCTTCAGCAATATCAGCCTCGCTCAAACTTATGGCCTGGCAGAGTGAAACTCTATTAACACAAACATTGCGACAAACTTCAAGTCTGAAGCCTTTAAGACTGCTAAAACCTCGATCCGGTCGCAGCCAGCCAGGTGAGCTTCTTTGCGACACTACGAACCCCTCATTTAGACAAGCCATGTCAGCTCCCGTGACTAAGGGCGGTTGGCAGGATACAGAGAATGAGATTAGGCCTTTCCTGGGACGCAGAATAATTCTTGAAAGCAATAATATTTAGTTGAGTATGTAGGTAGAATGTCATAGGGGCATGCACAAAGCGCGCCACAATATCGCGGTTCTGACTGAGGATCTTTATACAGCGTACACTTCTTTACTTAAACACACGAGAATACAATATTTTATCTTCAAATCAGGACTTTTCGTAGCATCCCTTGTGGTTATATGGTCTAGCCATTAGTTGTGTCCCTGGCATTTGTTGGGTCTCGGCACGTAATAGCTAAGGTGCTGGTGTCAATGTTCTGGCAGTCATAAACTGGTGGTTTCTTGCTTGGTACTTGGACCCTGATGTCCTTGGCCACAATGTTACTGCAGCGCTGCAAGAGTGTCAGTTAACACAATCATGTTTAAAGGCTCGGGATACCTACATCTGGTGCACTGCAGACAAGAGATCCGGCTCTGGGGTCATATTTCGTTGAGACTGTTCCCCAGAAGTTCTTCATGGTAATATCCTCGATGGTCAAGTTTGCCTTACACAAGTTGTTAACACCAGACAGCTTCTGCAATGCGATATGACTTACTGGGAACTCGTTGCAAAGAGTCTGGTTCTTCTGGCCATAGCACTGAGTGATGGTGATAGCGTTATCGTTGTTCTCGTGATAGAAAGTGTCATATGTCACATTTCTGACGCGGCCAAGGCCACCGCCTCCATTCAAAAGATCTTGGAAGGCACTCTCGACACCAGGCCAAACCTTGATTCGAGCGCCGTCGCTGGCATTGGACATGGATACATTGTAGATGTAGAGGTTCTCTACAATATCCGTCTCACCCTTGTACTGACCCAAAGAGCCAACGCTGATGCCATGAGAGCCATTGCACACAAGGTTCTGAACAACAACGTTGGTACTGTTTGGCTTGAAGGATACACAATCTGCAGCTGTCAGTAGATGCTTGAACAAGCTAATGTCTGGGCCTACCGTCAGTGTTGTCGATGACCGAGTTTTGAATGACGACGCGATCAGAGCGATATGTATCCCATCCATCAGAGTTGGCAATTTTGACGCCGTTGAGACTCTTGGCTTGAAGATCCAGATCGCTAATCAGCACATCGGTGCTGTTAATAATGATGTTGAACCACTAACTTGTGTGAGACGAGTAATATGCGCGATGTGATTGAGGCTTACGTTGGGCGGGTTTCGCATTCGCAGGTTCGACATGGTAAGGCCATGGGCATCTTCAATCGTCAACAAGATTGGCCTCAATAACTAGAGAAGAGTCAGTAACCGCTCGGTGTCAAGTGACGTTGAGACGCATCGTAGCTTACTGTCTTATTCACGGCCATCTCTTCCCAGTAGGCCTGCCCCTGTCCGTTCAGCAAAGAGTCGCCGTTCTTCAGGTCTCCATAGATATGGATGTCTTTGCCTCCAATCTTCCAAAACGAAGACATGTTCTGAAAGTCATACTTGAAGCTGTGGTCTGCCCAGTAATATGGGTCAGATTTGAAGACGATCTCGCCAGTGATGATGACATCGACATGAGCGAGCCAGGTCAGATCAAGTGGTGAGCCAACAGTGTACTTCTGGTCAAGTACGATGGTGCCACCTTTGTTGCACTTCTTGAATGCTTTTAGTATGCGAGGGGCATCGTCGACATTCTGTCCCTTGCCAGGCTTGACATAACAGAAGTCCTTTCGAGATCTTGGTTGAGAAGCAGGAAAGGCTTTGCCGGTACCGTAAGGTGAAGCTTCAATCTGGGGCCTCTTCGGTAAGTGATGAGATGAAGTACCAGCAGCTGACGACACAAGGCCGGATAGCGCAACCGCCGAAAGAAAAGTATTGAACAACATATCAGCTACAAGATATGCAATGTTCTCTTTTGTAAAAAGGAATTCGTTCGATACCACGTTGTTGTTTTTTATACTTTATGCGTCTTTCGACAGCTATCTCGGTTAACATGCCATTGGTGGAATAACTAGGTCGGATAATTTGGCAAAGTTCAGATGAGATCCACAGGCACAACTCGGCATCACATCTCGAACCATGCGATTCCCCAAGATGTCACCTCTTTAAATTGCGGGGAGGGAGGAACCGATAGCTTTCCCCGGGAATCGGCCAAGTGACGAACCGCACCACTTCGACCTCCCCAGTCATGGAGATCCCCCAACCCCCAAACTCCCCCAATATCAGAAGCCGAGTTGCCAGCTTGGCATCTACACTCGGTCTTGACGATATGCGAGGCAAGCTTGTGAATCTTGCCGATCCCAGCATAAAACCTACGCAATTCCTTTACCACGGAATTCACTTCATGTATAAGTTTGGGCGTCGAGATATCTTCCCCGTTTAAGAAGGCGACCGTTGCCAGAGGAGTCATCGTTGCTTGCGATGGCTTAGAGGCGATGGCTCTTTGGCCAGTGTGAATCTTCCTGGCGAAGTACATATCTGTGTAGCTCTTGGGTCTGCATCATATGTAAGCAACGTTTGTGGGAACTTGAGCGGGTGAAACTCGTATATCTCTGTCATTGACTGTCTCGGGTGACGCTACAACTGTGTCTTGAAAAGCATCTCTCTTCGTCAACACCCCTTCGCGAACGAGAAAGCAGTGATAGTGAGATCCAATGCGGTCACCAAAGACCCCAATATCTACGAGCCATTGTGATGGAGACTGCCACTGAGAGCGTTCGCCCTTGTCGACCATGCCTGAGAACCAGATATCCCAGGAAACCGACTAATGCCAACACGGTGTTGCTGAAAATGATGTCGCGCTGGACTGAGGGCCAGAATGGCTCGGTTCGAGGTTGGTGAAAGGCCGTCGACGCTCTTTACCAAGGCTTTTAAGTCTACCTAGCATACGAGCTCCGGACCTGTCGGACAATTAATAGCATTTGAAGTGAGATACAGACACACTCACCCCTACTGGACGCATAGAATTCACTAAATCTGGTTGGCGAGTGTTAGTGTGTTGGCTTGATGAATCTCGTTGACTACTTATGGTGTCTGGAAGTGAGTCTTGGGCAAACGTCTCCCCGCGGTGAAGGCATAGCCCCATGTTGTGATTCTGCTCTGCAGTTTGACTGGATTGCTTCGAGATCACGGATTGAGATCTCTATAACTTGACGATATCCAGATTCTTTGGACGGTGACACTCCGCTTGTCACAGATAGCCTCGCATGGTCTTCCGTTCGATCGCTTGTCGTCTTGTGATAGTACTGCAATGGTTCCTGGATAGATGGCCCAGTCGAGCGGAGTAGAAGATAGGCCGAAAATTAATAAAGAGCGACCCAGTAGGCCGACAATTTGATACCAGCTGTCGCCAGTGGTCTGCCAGTTACACAAAATCGGGCTTGCGACGTAACACCTCAACACCTCCCAATTGCTTCAATTTCTGCACAAGGCACTATTCAATCTCGAAACCTTCTTCACATCGTCCAAAGGTCTGCATCTCTTCATTTGCAGCTCGATCTTTTGCTAACTCTTTGAAGAATTCGTCTCCTCCAGCCATATACTACCATCATGGCTTGCTCCAACACCCCTCATATCTCTTCAACTCTGCACGAAGCAGCACAGGCCGTGTTCAAGATCACTCAAAGAAACAGTCAAATACAACAATCCCATATCGAGCAGACAAGGGCTATCAGGGAGACCATCAAGTCCTTCGATGACATCGTCGACGAGTTTGAGATGTTGACTATTCACCTTGGGCATGTAAACACCGCCAAGTCCTACTTTCATCAGGTCCAACAGCTCGTTGGGTCGGTACGCCGTGTACACCAGGAGCTTAACAAAATCCTCGCATCCGTTGCCGACGCCGACATGAGATTCGGCCAGGAGATTCGATCTCGCTACGCGGAGTTCCTCGGACATATTGCAAGCTACACTGGCGACGACACCCAGCCCTTAGTATCCCTCGACATCATCACCCAAAAGTTCCACGTACTCAACTTGGAACAGAACCAAAGACTTTCAAGCATGCGAGAGCAGCTCGATTCTTACATCCTTACGCTGAGCAAGATCGCCGCGTTGAAGCACGGGTTAGAGGAGCAGGGCCTGATCTGAGGAACGCCGATTCGGGGATTGGACTTTGGTTGCTCTGTGTTGTTCATCGGTCCTCTTGTAAGCCTTGGGCTTGGGGTTCTCGTTTGCATCAAGAAGGGAGGACGTGTAGCCACTCTCGACGCTCGGAAAGGCCATAACTTGAATAATCTCTACGTAATAATCGAAGTACATCATTGTTGGACTTCGCTTTTAAGCCAGGGAGCTATCCCTTGCGGTCTCTTATCTCGACTTCTTAGCTTTAGTCACTTTCTTGCTCATTTCAGCAGCAGTTTTAGTGATCATTTTGGTTTTCGGCGTTGGCGTAACGGCGAATCCATCCTTCTTACTCATTTCAATGCTCTCCTTCAATATCGCCTCCATCATTTTCTCCTCTTTTATTCTCTCCTCTTTCACTTTTTCCTCTTTCATTTGGACTTTTTTTAATTTCTCCTGCTTGAACTTATCGTCTTTCATTCTTTTCTCCTTTAATATCTGCTCCCTCATCTTCTCTTCCTTCAGTTTCTCTTCCTTCAGTTTCTCTTCCTTGAATGTATCTCCAGGTTGTTTTAGAATAGGTGTAGTAGCTGGGGATTCCTTAACACCACGTTTGGCAACAGCGGTTGTCGTTGACGTATTGTTTAAGCTAGCCTTTTTGCTTGAGCTTTCGGTCTTCTTGGCATTTGCCTTTCCGCCTTTGATTGTCGACTTTTGCAGAAGTTGTGTAACAGCGGGAGATGTCAGAGCATCCTTTTTGGAGAGACCACTTGACACTGATTTGTTTGTCGTGGTGGTTTTAGTGATCAACGCCATCTTCTTCTTCGCTTCTATGCTCTTCTTGGTATTGCTTAGCTTTTTCCGGACTGCTACTGTGTTTGGAGGCTTCTTGACTTTGGATTTAAATAGACAGGAAAATACTGACGCGCTTCTTGAGCCTGCCTTTTTGATCGAAACTTGAGTCTTCCCTTTCGCGATACCTTGCGGATTCTGCGGAGGTGATGCTATGGCGTAGGATGTCCCAACGTTATCTCCAACACCATCCTCAAAGACAAAGTTGCCTTCAGTTATGGTCTCGTTCGTGGTGGCGTTGTGCCCCAATCTGTGGTAAGAGTCTGTCTGTGGTTTTGTCACTGGTGCTTGTGGTTTGGTCTGAATAGGCTTCGGTTTCGTCTTTGGTGACCAGAACGATGTTGCTTTTGGTTGAGTATTTGTAGCAGCCTCTGGCTTCGTCTTAGATGATCTCCCAATGGATGTAGACTTGGTATCGCAGCATGGTTTCGTCTTCGAATTTGATTCGTAAGTTGTATTCGATTTCGGCTTCTTAGACGATCCCCAGAACGATGTCGAGTTAGGCTCCGTATATGTTCGGGGTTTTGGCTTTTTAGCTGATCCTCAAAATGATACCTTGGGCTTGCTATCTGACGGAGCACTAGGTCTCCAGAATGATGCTGGGTTGGGATTTGTATATATTGTGGCCTTCGGCTTCTTAGATGATCCCCAAAACGATGTCTTGGGCTTGCTGTATGAAGGCGAACTAGATCCCCAGAATGATGCTGTCTGAGGTTCTCGCGACTTCTTAGATGATGACGACCCCCAAAACGATGTCCTGGGTTTGCTAGACGACGATGCACTAGATCCCCAGGAGGATGATATGCTTGGTTTCTGTGCCGTCTTGGATGATGATGATCCCCAGAAGGATGTTGACTTTGGCTTGCTGGACGATGGAGCACTGGATGATGATCCCCAGAAGGACGTTGAGTTTTGCTTTTGAGGCTTACTGGACGATGATGATGACCCCCAGAACGATGTCTTGGGTTTAACAGATGATGGCGTACTAGATGATGATCCCCATGATGTTGACTTGGGTTTACTAGACGATGGCGCACTAGGTCCCCATAACGATGTTGTCGTTGTAGGCACAGCTACGCGAGATACAGTCGTCTTGCTATAATTAGTTTTTGATTTCGTGTCATTAGGAAGAGTCGTCTTTGGGCGCTTGGTGTTGAGCTTTGTGACACTTTTGTTAGCTCGCTTCCGTCACGTTGACTTGCAAATTGATAAGAGATTTGCTGGTCCAGTCATTTACCTCCGCTGTCTTAGGATGAGTCCAATTGCTGGACTGTGTCGGTGTCAATCCCATCTCGATGTCTTCTTGGAGGATTTTGATCTTTGCGTTGTTGAATTGGATCTTGGCGGGGACTCTTGACCATCTTATACTTGGGGGAATCTCAGGTTAGTTGGGGAATATGTATGTGTAGTTTTGGTGTATCTGTCAAGAGGGCACATTGGCTACAGGCTAAGCGTTTATGCTCAATAGAAGTATCTTAGAAGGTTTTGTTGTTTTTGATGTGTTGTCAAGATCTGTCTCGCAGAGATATGACAAGGTTTGGTATAAACTCAAGTTTGAAGAGGGCACAAGTGTCAACGTTTAAGTTTTCGTATTAGTTATCATAAGTGGTGGGGTATTATGTTTAAAATGACATGTAGATATGTTGTTTGTAACTGTAAAGGAGCTTTTCATGTCGTCTTTGACACTCGGTAGACGTTCAACCTGTTACTGGCACCGCACTTTTGAGATTTGTTGCCTTTGCAGGTGACGCTACATTGCGAGGCACGAGCTTCAACGCTACCATTAGATGGACCCTTTTTGCTGCAGTAACAGTCTTGTCCGTTTTCGAGTCCCAAGAAAGGATATCCTTTGCCGGAGCAGAATGCTGAGCAGACCTCCAGAGTCATCTTCTTGTTTGTTGTCTTTGCGTCTCCTAATGCGCGACCATTCTTCCCCTCAGTATAGCAGCCAAGATACTTCGGAGGAGTGTTGAGGTCAATAGTTGCGAGTCTGACTGTAGTAGTGTACTGCGTGTTGTTCCATATGGATATGCGATTGCCAGCACCACATTTCTGGGTGGAATCCCCAGCACATGGCGTTCTACAATCGCCGTCAGGTGCAATAGTGGCCTGCATCTTGGGCGAGTTGCCGCAGTAACATTCCTGTCCGTACTCCATACCAAAGAGAGGGTAGTTCAGCTTGCTGCAGAATGAAAAACAGGTGTTGAGCGAGACGGCTGAGCCAGTAAAAGAGGCACTTGGAAGGGTTCGTCCCCCTGACCCTCCATCTGTGTAACAGCCCTTATATATAGCGGCTCCATTGAGTGCCGTAATCGGTCCTTTGGGTTGATCAGCTTGCTTAATCTTCCATACGCTCAATCTGTTCCCTGCACCACAGTAACTAAGGACGTTTCCTTTGCATTGCATCAAACATTGAGATATATCGGTCGTATTATAACCACCATTGACTATATCGTTGCCACAATAGCATTCCTGGGAGTATTCGGTGCCAGCATATTTATATCCTCCTGCCTGGCAGTATGCAACGCACTTCTCGTTTGTCATTCCGGACGTGTCCGATGTGCTGTCGGATGAGAGTGCCCTGCCACCGTTGCCTTCAGCGTAACATCCATAGTACGTAGCGTTGCCTTGTGAGATCTGGGTCTGGCCAACAATGAGCTGCGCGGGTGGTATATATGAGGTATCATTCCATATGGTGAGGAAATTTGGACCTCCGCAGTATTGTGTCATGTTGCCGGCGCAAGTCATCTTGAGTGTTGATATGCATGTTGAGGGCTTGGTGTAGGATGCGCCCGAGGCGAGTGATCCTGCACAATAACACTCGCGGCCATACTCCATGCCAGCAAGTGGGTAGCCCTGTGCTTTGCAAGACGACGTGCAAAACTCGATAGACATATTTTTGGTCACAGCGAACTTGTTCAAGGTCCTGCCGCTGACTTCATTGGCGCAGCCAGCAAAGGCCCATGAACCAACCTTGTCGCCTATAGCGGGATCAAACATAGATCCGATGCCAGCATCGCCTAGGTTGTTGATTGCTGGCTTTGAGCTACACACTGGTGGTGATGCTCTGCCAGGCCCGCCGAAAGGTACATTGCAGCCGGGAAGAGCATCAAGCATGCCTCGGATAGGTTCATCAACCAAGGGCGCCATCTCAGGACAATTGGTGTTATAGTACGGCGTTTGCGAAGCTGCGAGCACGGGACATTGAGAGATTTGCCCATTAATGTTGTCATTATTGATGCATTGCTTGATAGCGGTCGCAAGAACGCTAGGATCCCAACCATTTAAGAAGTCACCGTGGAATGCATAACCAGTTGTGTCTCCGTTCGCGAAAACGAAGCGGCCGCCTTGGCTCTTGTCGATGTCGTTGACTCCATAAAGGACCTCGAAGAATAAATGAGGAAGCTGACGGGGGTGGCTGGGAGGGCAGATGCCATTGTCTATCTGGGACATATACGCGACATGGCTTTGGTCGGATTGGTAATCCTGTCCATTCCAACAGGATTGGAATTGGATCTGGGCTCTCATGCCGTTACTACAATCCGTCCTCCACATATAGTTGCGCTCTGGAAAAGGGCCTGAGCTATCCAAGCAGGCGAAGCTGACTCGGTCTGCTATGGGGCGACCTTGAGATTTGGAGTTGCCGTATGTTTTTGTTTTCGAATCATAAGATCGAGCAAAGTTGTCTCCTGATAGCATTTTGAATCCTGGGGGGAACGGTTCTATGTTCGACCTGTTTTCTCCACGTCCAAGGTAGTATACGACAGTCCCACCGTTTGGGACCATCTCGAAACTACCGTTTGCATGCTGATAGAAGAGCTGAGGTGTCCAGTAGGCCGATTTGTCGTCTTGAATCTCACAAGAAGTACACCTTGAGGCCTCAAGGCTGTCGAAAGTGGAGTCAATGTTGATATTGCTTGCCCCAGAGACCTTGTGGACATGTGCTGAGAACGTTCCAGGTGCAATGATAGGGTCAATTCGGCCGGTTTGTATGATACTGCATGACATGCGCCAAAATCCCTCGACCCAGGCAGAGAAAGCCAGCAAGGCGAGGAAATTCTTCGTGTGGTTAACCATCTTGGGTGTCTGTGTAGAGGGCGAGGCAGAACAAGGGGTATTGACAAGCCCTTGTCCAACACCCAGGAATCAATCTTGTTGAGTTTGTGGATGGCTCCTAATGTCAAATCGATAGGGACATGATCTTCTCAAATATACTGTTTCTCGGAACATATTTAGCCAGGAACAACGCCCTGCATCGCCTTCACAAACGGGTTGGTATCCATAACAGGGCCGTTTTTGGGTGCCAACCGAGACTCAACCAAGGAAATATTCAAAAACAATAGTCTGAATATGTGATTCAATGTCACCAATGGAGTCGATAGTGACATGCCTTCCAACTTCCCTGATTTATAAAGCCTGCATTCCAGAGGCGGTCTCTGACGAGTCGCGAATATGAGAGACTAAGCTTTGTTGAAGCTGTCTGACCAAGTCTGGATAGCTTCAGAAAACCTTATTATCAGGTCCTGGGCGCCCGCTACTGGCGCAGGCACCCGTGGATGCATGATGGCTGCGCGAAAGTCGAAGGCTCGGAAAACCTTATCAGGACGGAGCCCTCATGGTCTTTGGCAGTTGGTATGGGCGCTTCAGTCCGCGGACCAGTTGTGCTCATCCTTTGCATTCCAGTCGATATTTGAGTTCCATGGACCCTTTCGCCAAACCACATGTCTCAGGAAAGGTAAGGGAAGTGAGTGGCCGCTCGGACGCGATGATAGTACTACAAATAGTCTTGCTAGGGTTATACGCTATCTTGTGACAGGTCTGCCGCCTATGTTCAGTCGGGCCTTGCTAGTAGTAAGCCGGTGAGCGGGGACATGAAGACATCGTAAGTCGCGCGCTAAGTGATGATTCTTCTGGTAATAAGCGTCGCTGCTAAAGATGATAGCTTTGAGATCGTGAGCCAGCCCAGTATTGCTGCACAAGGACTAGTCTCATCGCCTATCTTTGTTTGTCAGCTTAAAACTAGCGTTCCCTGGTGTTGGTCTTGTCATGTCATTTGATGTATCATTAGCTTACTGTATGTGCAGTTGACCAAGTGTAGTATGAGAGGCGCTACAATCATTGATGCAAGATGTTGGACCCTGCTAACTTATTGTGGAGCAGCGCATGGTTGAAATGCAAATCGAGAGGAATAGAGCCATGACTTGATGACGGCCAGATGGATGGATGCGCTGGTATCTGAACTGTACTCTGTGGGGGGCAGATTGCTGTTCACCATCAATCCTCATTTGCTACAAAAAAGAGTGGATGTGACTGCCAGAACATCTCATTTGAAGCATCTATTCAATCATAAGAAGAGTCGTGGACCAATGTACAAATGAGCTTGAGGGTCGCACAACCATGAGAAATGGTATTTCCAAGAAGCATCAGTTCCGCAATACAACGCAACTACACGGGACGCTGAGCCAGTGGGGATAAGGTTTCGCTGCTTAGGGGAGGTAAGTAAACTTCGCACCTAAATCCTAAAGGACAAAAAAACATAGGGAAGCTTATGCTAAATTTAGGGTGTTTTAGGCCAGTTTAGGCTAGTTTATTATGTCGCTTTGACTGATGATGGTCAGAAGTCTTCTTGCTCCTGGAGGGCTGCTTACTTGATAAAGAAACAATTCAAGGTAATGAAACTTGGTAGTGAATTGATCAGGCGAGGGAACATCTTCACGTTGCGAAAGTAGCCAATAATTTGGGCCCGATGATGCTCCCTGCATGTTTTGATTAAAGGGCCTCAATCCCATCATCAGACGAATGGAAATCCCCTGTTCATGCATCTCCCCTTGTCCAAGGTTGAAGCTACCTACTCTATCGATATCGGCCATTGAGAAAGCATCTGTCGTCCTAAAGAGAACTGTCGCTGAGTTTCTGCGAGTTCCGAGTCTTCGTCAATCAATTCAAAAGCTTGCAGTAATGAATCTAGTAAGATCTCTTCGGGTTTTGATGTCTTTCAGGGACCGACTTTCGTCCATGCAGCAGTTTGGGGGGAGTTTAGCTCCTGGGCTGTTGACCGGGTTGGTTGGTACTTCCTGGCCAGTGAATTGATGCTGGCGTCACAGGTACCCTGGCACCAGCCAATATCCAATCTCCAGCTCCTAAAATATTTCCCTAAACCTTAACTTGCTCCGTACAACATCCAGTTGTCACATCACCTTACCTCCAAGAAGCTCCTCTTCCCCTTCTTTCCGCTTGTTATGCTTATTTTCCGTGTCGTTCCCTCATCTGATACCTGGAACCTTTGTCGGTCGCTGCGGCGGTGCATTGTTTGACGACTCGCAAATTGCTTTCTTCCTGTTGGGCGCCCCCGTGTCTGACCGCAGCCAAATGATTGAGCACCGAACGAAACGAAACGAGACCGTTATCACGACTTCATTGAACGCAGCGAGTTTGATAATACGCGATACTTGATGACTTCCTTCAAATACGATTATTAATCCTCCATTACGAGTCTGTCCTTACCATATCGAATTCGCAGTCTCGACCATTCTGCATGTACCGCCGTAGTTCCCCATTGATACGTCACCGCCAAAGGGACTTCTCCCCACTGTCTTTCTGCTATCGCTTGACGTGAATCGATTACTCCCTGTTCCTCGTCGACCGTACACGACCTCAGCTCGGTCTCCCTCCTCGCGGCGTGGCTCGGCATCCGGCGCGGAGGGATGCAGGCCTTGAAGGGACAAGCCGAGCTTGTGCGCAAGGCGAAAGTACGTTGTTTGGACAAATTCCGTTCTCGATGCTTGATGGAGCATGTCGCCTAACATTTTATAGCTTGCTCGCTCGTATCAGGAGCTCCTTGAGTATGGCTTACCCCCCTCCTCAGATGACGACCTGCTAATCTTGCTCTGTAGCGAGTTCGCGAGCCATGACCTCAAATCTGTTGGCAACTATGCTCTTGGGCGGCTGATCGGGAAGGGATCTTTCGGAAAAGTCTACCTTGCATCGCATAAACTCACAAATGGCTCCAAGGTATTTTAACACTAGCACAACGCTGACTCCTCCTCGAAGTGAGCTGACTTCAAAAAAAGGTCGTTCTCAAGTCCGCCAACAAGGGCGACTCGAACCTCGCACGAGAAATACATCACCACCGACAGTTCATCCACCCACATATTGCGAGATTATATGAGGTTATTGTGACAGAGAACATGGTGTGGATGGTTCTCGAGTATTGTTCTGGTAACTACTTGCTCTCTCCTTTCCTGAATTCCCACCTGACCCTATTAGGCGATGAACTCTACAACCATCTACTCGAACATGGTCCCCTCCCCGTTCCGAAAGTACAAAAGATCTTTGCGCAGCTTGTCGGCGCCGTTAGCTATGTTCACAATCAGTCCTGTGTCCACCGCGATCTGAAGCTTGAGAATATCCTCTTCGACAAACACGAAAATGTCAAACTGGTTGACTTCGGTTTCACAAGAGAATACGAGGGAAGGACCAACCACTTACAAACGTTTTGCGGCACGATTTGCTATTCGGCACCTGAAATGCTAAAGGGCGAAAAGTACGCTGGCGAAAAAGTTGATGTTTGGAGTCTAGGTATCATTCTTTACGCCCTACTGTGCGGTGAGCTCCCATTCGACGACGACGACGACAATGTTACCCGGACCAAGATTTTAGGCGATGACCCTAAATTCCCTGAGAATATGCCTCCGGAAGCAATCCCCTTGATCAAGTCATTGCTATCGAAGAGGCCGTTGTTACGTCCGACACTGCCCGAAATACTCTCCAATTCATTCTTAGCCGAGCACGCTCCAACACAAAGAGCCATTTTGGACGTTCAGCAAGCACCACCTTTCTCGACACCCCTGGAGAAGGATTGTTTACAGAGAATGCGGAGCGCTGGTGTCAATATTGACGGGGTGATCGAAAGTGTTTTGGCGCAGAAATGCGATGCCTTGGCTGGCTGGTGGGCTCTCTTGCTAGAAAAGGAACAACGTAAAATGCAGCGCAGGGAGAAGAAGAGAAGGGAGAGGGAGGCAGACAGCCGCAGCATCCGACGACTATCCGCGGCGTCTAGTCGACTGGAAAGAATGGCTCCAATATTGCACGAAGTCGACGAGGCAAACGGCATGGGACGGCACTTGAGGCTTGAGCCGTCGAACTCCCGGAATAGAGGTAGGAGCGAGCGGCGAAGCGCGCATTACGTCGACTATGTTGTAACAGATCTTCCACAACTTCCCGAAAATGGCAAGGATCCAAGCGGCATGAACCAAGACGGTGATCATCCTCCGCCGCCTGTTGATAAAGACTCGATACGATCTGTCTCGACATCTCGCCAGCGCCGGCCTATCCCGCCGCCTAAGGAGGGCTTGATACGCAGCGCTCGGTCTCGAGGCTCTACTCTTCATCTCGTCACGACTTCGGATGCACTGGCTTCGAATGCCAGCGACGACCATCACCAGCACAACGGTCATGAGAGGCCACGAAGGAGGCCTAGCCAGCCACTCATATCCCACTGGAAGAACATGACCCATTGGCTCGTCGAAAGTGCAACAAGAAGAAGACGTGGCCATGCCAGACGTACAAGTCAGAGCACACCTGACCTCCATAAGAAAGAGGGCAGCACAGCCAGCAGTAAGGATTCGCGACCACAAACAAGCAAATATCCTACCTCAACTTCACCAGGAACACAGCCGACTGTCTCACTACCGAAGGGAGTTGTGGCTAATGGCCAGAAGGCCTACCAAACTGGGAGCAGTGCCCAACGATCAGCGTCGGGAAGCCTGGCGTCACCAACAATCCAGCCACCTAGAATCGCTACATCGTACAAACGACAGTCACTGTCCCCTTCTCCTCTTACGCCAAGATCGACTGTTCGGCGGTCGTCAGCTGGACTGCGAGGCCGAAAGTCGACATCATCCTCGGTATCTTCTGTTCGATCCATTCATCACCATCACCACTCCCATTCTAAGGCCTCGTCTACGAGCTCAGCTGCCTCATTTTCCACATCGATGTCAAAGACACCTATGCAGCGAGGGCACTCACCACACCATTCAGTCAAGGTACTTCCCGCGACGCCCACCTCTGTCGCTTTCCCATCCAACATTCGCCTTGTCCGAGCTACGCCACCAACCTTGAATATGTTCAATGAAGGGATGCCATCTGAGGCTCCTCCGCAAGCTCCTGGTTCGCCTAACCCTTTTGCATCAGGCATCATGTTTGCCAAGCGAAAGAGGAATTTGTTCAAAGGTCCGACGCTAAATAGTTTTGGTGGGCCTTCTCAAAACCAACGCAACAGTGGATCTGGTTCGCATTCCCGCAGCGCTAGTGCCTCTGGCTTGGGACGCCGGTCTGGAGAAATTACCATTCAAGAGGAAGACGAGGGTTCAGAAGAAGACGACGACGTCGAAGAAGTGGACGTTTTCAGTCCGGTAATAGGTGGTCCCGGAGAGAAGATCGAAGAGCAGATCTTTGAAGAGAACGAACCTCAGCCGAGCTTAGAGCCAGCACCTATCATCGTTCAAAACATTTCAGATGTTCCGTCTACGACCGCTGCAGGGAAGGCACCTGCGATTTGATAAAGTTCCAAACTAAGGTATACTAATGGAGAGGTTTAACGACTTGACGAAGTACACTAGTATAATTACATGGACGATTTGTGTGAATCGTTTCATGGGGCCCAAACGCTCTCCCATACAACGCTGTTTGTGTTTTCTGTTTGTGTTGGTTTCTCCGATTCTTCAGCTTTGCTATCATCCATCACACCATGGAATGGTACACTGCCCCTTATGGATACCTCTTTTTGTTATATACGATCATGAGACGATAGAGCTTAACAGACTATTATTTATGTGTTTGCACATCAACCTTAATGGCCATCTGGGTAGCACGTTATAGATCAAAGTTTGATGACTTTATACGTTTTGTTTGTGGACTTGTTTAGTATTCTAGATCATGTAGAGCCCCAAACATCCCAGCATGGACTCGCCTTGCCGCAAAGTCGCTTCTGAATCCTTCGTACGTTTCGCTGTGTTATCCCAAAAAGACCTAACTCCCATTTCTCTGTTATTTATTTGCGGAAACTGCCAGTCTCCTAAAAAGAGTGTGAGTGGCTTCTTCTTCGTGACTTCTTGCTCAGTATCGCGTCTCGCTCTTCACGCAAGGTAATCCAGACCCAGAACCATGTCATGGTCTCAATAAATATAAAGGTAAAGAACAGGCGGTTCTTGAGCATGTCGCCGCCCCAGCCAGCAGGGCGGTATGATGGGTTGTACGAGCTCGGATGAGAGAGGTGGCCGCGAGAGGACTTGTCGTACATGGGAGACGATGGACCGAACAGGAAGATGTAGGCAACGAAACCGAGAGAAAGAAACGATCGGAGAGGTGCTATGCAATAATTAGTATTCGTTGTGGATAGAACCCAGTATTGGCATGCGAACCTTGTGTGCCCCAGTGGAAAATCATGCAGACTTCATCTGGCATGGACAGGGAGACCAAATCACTGAAGCCAACGAAGATAAGGACAGCAGCGAGGAATGCGAGAGGAGCGCTTTGCAGGTCAAAACCTCTCGCTAAAGGCTAAACAAAAACTCGGGTCAGCTTAATCACAGTATTGACGCTGTGACGAAGACTTACCATTCCCATACTTTCTCCCAGCATAAACACAAGCGCTTGCTCATTAATGGAGCTTGGGTTCGTAATGAAGAAGTATGCGAGCGTGAGGTGGAAAAGGGAGACGGAAGTTATGATCGTCTTGGCTGATATGAGTGCCATCTTTGCGATTCCTCCCCGGGTGGTGTATGTCTCGATGTAGGTACTTCGCTCGCCGGCTCGTGCGTGTCGTGTGCGTTGCAGGATGAGGCTATCGTCAGTTGCAGAAGGAAGGGAATCTGCAAACCAAAAAGGTAGACTCCGAGAGGGGTGAGTCGTTGTTCAAAGGAGTGAAAGAGGGAAGATCCAAACCCAAGGTGTGCCAGATCGTAGCACTTGATCAACTTCTGGTCACGCTGAAGCTTTTTGCGAAAGACAGAAGCAAGCCAGGGGTCATGCTAGTTTTAGACTACGTTGCGTCACACGCAAGCGCATGCTGGGGATTTTAGAATCCGCCGCTAATCGCGGCCGGCAAATCAGATTGCCTGAGTACCTCGTGGCGTCAAAGGACAAGATGTGGCGGTGCTCCTTCTCTGCATGCCCTGGTTAAAGCTCCACTCTCCCTAATAAAGCTGCTAGCCTGCGGCATTGGTAGGACAGTAGGACTTGTACATCCATCTTACCCAGCGATGCTTTCAATTTATGCATCTTAGCTGAAGCTATTCAAATCTTTATTTTCAAGCTATCTATTCTATTGGAGCTCGGTATTTTGATCGCCTGGAATGTCGGAATCTGGTGATTCCTCGCTGGATAAGCAACAGCACATCAAGTATTGGCAGCGCTGTTATAAATCGTATCTGCCATCTCCTTATACAGCCTACGACTCCACCCGCCTTACTTTCGCTTGCTTTATCATCTCGGCGCTTGACCTTCTGTCTGTGCCGCTCACTCGGCCTGAGCGTGACGCTATTCGTCGATGGGTTCTCAGTCTGCAGCATCCAGAAGGTGGATTTTGCGGAAGTTCAACGCATGCGTTACCAGGA
This sequence comes from Fusarium beomiforme, assembly GCA_002980475.2. Classification (NCBI taxonomy): domain Eukaryota; kingdom Fungi; phylum Ascomycota; class Sordariomycetes; order Hypocreales; family Nectriaceae; genus Fusarium; species Fusarium beomiforme. The sequence continues at coordinate 58,976 of PVQB02000102.1, read as the reverse complement.
CAAGAAGCACACAAGGGCACAGCAAATATTGCGGCTACCTTTTTCGCACTGGTGCTATTGGGTCTGGCGGCTGATGGTGAGGATGAGGCAAGGTCAGCTTTCAACGGGGTGGACAGAATTCGGCTATTGAAATGGCTGAAGGGGCTTCAGAGAGAGGATGGAAGTTTCGGCCAAAACTTCTGGGATGGTGAGATTGTGGGCGGAAGAGATATGAGACACAGCTATCTAGCAAGCTGCATTCGGTGGATGCTGAGAGGAGATGTAAAAGAGGGCGATGAGGGTTGGGTAGAGGATCTGAACGTCGATGAAATGATCGCTCACATCAAGAGAGGCCAGGTACGTGAGCTTGGCTTGGAGGGATACAGCCTTACTAACGATGTTAGACATATGACGGTGGAGTGGCAGAATCGTCGCAGCACGAATCCCACGGTATGCTCCCCTGACGTGTTGTATCCTCAATTCATAGCTCATCTCTCTAGCCGGATATGCATACTGCGCGATAGGTGCCCTGTCACTCCTGGACAGGCCATTAGACTCGACATCGCCACATCCTCCCGAGGGAGCGCTGCAACAGGGCGTCCCGAATCGCGAAGGCTTGCTTCACTTTCTTGCCTCTCGGTCTTTCGCATACCTTGTGAAGGAAGAGGAAGAAGATGAAGTGGAGGAGAATTTTCTAGAGTCGAAGGCCGGCGAGCTCGATCTTGGTCATGTCGGGTTCAATGGGCGATGGAACAAGAAGGCAGATACGTGCTACTGCTGGTGGGTTGGCGGTACTCTTGCAGTAAGTCTCATACCTTCTTTGACATGGTATAACGCTCACACATCTTTCAGATGCTCGGAAATTCTTCCATCATTGACGTCGTCCCTTCGCGCCGGTATCTCCTGGACGTCACGCAACATCGTATTGGCGGGTTTTCCAAGGCCGTAGGGGGGCCACCAGATATGTACCATTCGTACCTTGGTCTGGCTGCATTGACAACAATGGGCGACAAGGACCTAAAGGAGTTCGACGTAGGTCTGTGCTGCAGTCAAGAAACGACCAGGAAAATACAAAAGGCAAGGGATGGGCTAAAAGAGAACACGAAAGGTCAGAGTAAAGCCTGGTGTGACGATGGCTTTTGGTAGATCTTGAATTGAACATAAAATTCCAGCATCAAAGCTGCATGATGTAACTCATTCCCTCAACAAGGCGTTCCTTGGAAATTTATGTTGGTGTACATATACTTGGGTTTAATTCCGCCAATACGTCGCAGGGGCCATAACACGCGCAGGCTTCTTGGGCCGTCTCCAAAAGGTCTTTAACAACGACAAATATTTTATGCTTAGCTTAGTATTTTCTGAAAATTTGGATACATCAAGCTTATTCTTCCAGAAATCTTAAATAATCAGATTCGAATTTGGTGTCTGTTCTAAAAGTTGCCCCGATAAATGGCAGTGTTTTAGGGTAAGCATTTTATTGAATCCACGGACAAGTTCATACAGTGGCATCTGTACATCATGATGCATGCCTTCTATAATAACGAGTGGTACTCAGGGACTTCGGTAATATAACTGTTATTAATGTTAGCTTTTGCCATTGACATTTCGGCTCATAATTCGTGTGATTTCAAGCTGGTCTACTTCTTCCAACACCGTTTTGTACGGATCCAGAATTGTTACTAACCGCCCTTGGTACCGTTCGGCCCCGCCCCAGCTTTGTCCGTCCGATGATTGAATCATCCAAACCATCATGCCTTCATCCCGCGATCTTGAACATATCATCAATTGCCACAAATCACCGCCATGTCCTCCTCACCGAAAGACACAACCGAGGCCGTCGAGCCGTCAAAGTCGAGCGACGTCGACTCCCAACCTTGGAACGACGACAAGCGCCGAAAGTTCGAGACGTCAGCGACCTCCCAGTCCGTGAACGAAACCCAACACTAACAGGCGCAGAAAATCGAAGAGCGAGTTCTACGACCCTTGCCAAGAGGCCGCCCAAAGAAGTTATAGATGCCTGTTCAGAAACGGAGGCGATAAGAATATGTGTGGAGAGTATTTCCAGTATGCTACTCTGGATTGAGTGATCAGGGCAGAGGACTAATAACCGAACAGGGCGTATCGCGATTGCAAACAGGCATGGGTATGTTGGCTATGCAAGATCCTACATCTAGCAGTCGAGACTGACCGTTAATGTAGACCGAAAAACGAAGAAAGGAAGGTCGCGGCTGGTTTTGACGAGCGTCATTGGCTTTCCATAGCCTGTGTTGATCTATCGGGCCCAACCCAGCTCAGCATCATCAGTGACTGACAATCGAAGAATCGTTGTAAGATAAAAAAGGAGTTCAAATATTGTACAATACGGAAGCGCGGGCCGTCTATCATGCTGTTTACTCAAATTGCAGAGCCTGGCTCTATCCCAATACCAGCATCGTCATAATACCACGGTTTATCTCAACTGACGGAATCCAAATATTGGCCTAGTCACGTCATACGCGACCCTCGCAAGTCACTCAGACATTGGCTATCTGTTTTCATCGCTCACCTCTCTCAAAGCTTCACCGCCTCTCTACACCGGGTGGAACACAACGACTGCGGATATACGATTACTTCCCAATTGCTTTTCGTCTGGTTTCACTGTGAATGCCTGGCGTGACCACGATTCTCACCTGAGCTAAGCGTATGATGTTGCGAGACTTGTGAGGCGTCTGCAGAGTCACCACTATGTGCTAGACAAACCGTGGTTTAATGGCTATGTCGGTCGGTAAGAGGCCGGGAAGCTGTCTGGTATGCACGTTTGGTTGAATTGAGAATTATCTGGCCACTGAAATCCTCCAACGTCTACAGCAATCCGGTGTCGCTATTGGAACTTACCTATCCAAGGCAATCTCATCAGTCATGCGGCCGCGATACTTGTCGAAGATGGATACCCAAGGAATAATCTCCAGTCTTACTGTTCAATCGGGCGTCGGCCTCGTACTGGAACCTAGCCTCGTCGGCATACTTGTTCAGCCTTGTGCTATGCCATGTTGAGCACGCTTCAAACACCTGCTTGTCCAAAGCCACGCCGACGTCAGCTGTCAATCGGATTGGATCCATCATTCGCCCACTTCTTAACGAATATACCTTCCAAGAGTCGAGCGAGAGCCCAATCGCCAACGCACATGCTACTCCCAATGTCCCAAGTTCAGACAGGAGGATGAATGAACGTCATGGCATATTCGTCAATGTTGGATTGGACTTGATATCTCTCGGCCCTGCGAAAGCATCGGCAAGAGTTTCTAGATCTCAGCTTTACCGGTCTCTTCGACCACAACTCCTAATGCCGCTCGGAGCAAGTGTCCGCTAAATCCGGTCGATGTCTCATCACCTATGTCTTCGAAGACATTGAGACTTGACACCAAGCTTAGCATGGAACATTCTGCCGGGGATCGAGCTTCTCATCGATAAGTGTGTCCTGAGTTACCAACCAGTCACCCCCATTCACTTTAATGTATGCCCATCCGGTGGACCTGTTTGAATGGCATGCCAAACCCGATAATGTCAGGTTGTAGGTTCCGTTTCGAGCATCAGGTCGAGAATTGGCTGAGAAGCTTTGAGTAAAGGGCACTAAACTACCCCATCGCTCTGTAGTGGTTACTGACCCCCCGTTCTGATCGACGTCCATACTCCCTATCCAAATAGCAGTTTGGCTGAAGGCAAGAATTGGGTATCTGAGAGGATAGTGGAATCATAGTTATGGTCATTATTATATATGAAGAATTATTATTTTACTACAAATTCTTGATTCTGACTTCATACAACTACAGCTATTGAGATCGCAAAAAAAAAACTAAAAAACTACTCTGTTGGCTCTTATGCTTGTCAGATCTGATCTTGAACAAAGTTTGGAGCCTGAGAACAATTACTGGATGATGTGGCGCAAGGTCCACCAGCCACATTTCCACAACCCCTCCACCTTTCTGCCCAGGTTCCATCCCACTTCAATTTGAGCCCCTCCAAACTCTCACGCAATCACTCTCATTCAGTCGATTTCAGTCAGTTGGAGCGGGAAAGCGTCGCGAAGCTTGACACTCATGAATCGTCAACAGCGACCCAACCTCAAAAACGGCGTAGACCTCCAGCTCCAGTCTGCCTTCAATGATGGCAACTGGGCTGCCGTGATCCGCCTTGCAGAGAAGCGGGCTAGGACGTTCAACGATCAATACTATGAGGTGCCAACATATTATGGAGTTGTATTTAAGTCAGCGGTAGACTGACTCAATGGAATAGATTGTCAAAATCTGTGCTGAAAGCCAACTGGATGACCCTAGCTCCAAGTTCGCAGCCATAACCGCCATTGACAAATACGTCAGGGAGGGCATTGTGGTTAAAGATGTCGACGCTCTGGACCTTCTTGAATGGGCCAGCCAAGGCCTCACCAGCGAAGAGGATTTCCCAGAGACTCTCGGACCATTAAGGGCACGTCTTGTGAAGGCTTCACCAAAGGATAAGATTGGTGCCAGCCGTTGTCTGGAGTCATGCCTATTGCACTGGGACCTTAACAGCGCGCAACAGGTACGAGAGGCTTTTCTGTTGCGCGCAATATCGCCTAACATGTTTCTAGATTGCAGCAATATTGGACAGGGCGTTTCCTCAAGAACGGAGCTTTATGTTTTGGAATATTGTCATCACGCATCTGTTGGCGGTTCGTGCAACTGATTTCCGTTTCTTTCGCCACTAATTCATATCAGACTAGCCCGCAGTCACCACCGGAGAAGAAGAAACTATATGGCATGCTTGCCTTGAAGCAGATACAGCGTGCTGCACAGTCGGCTGAAGAAGTAGTGTCCCTTTCTTTCCTTACTCGACGCACACTCACCATCCCAGGCTGCGACTACTGGTACTGAAGAAGCCAAACTGCAACCGCGCAGCATCCAAACAGAAGAAGAAATTCTGCTATTTTATGATGTCACTGAGAAACACGGTTCTAAGGATGACCTGGAGAAGCTCATGTCCAGCCCCGTCTTCAGTCCGCTTGTTCAGTTCCGAAAGGGCAGGAAGGAAATGCTGCTTCGTGCAATCTCACGTTACCAACAAGAACAACAATTCGAGGCCATTTTCGAGCTATGCAGAGATTGCTTATCAGTTGAAGACGAAAACGGCCAACCGAGTCTTCTCGCGGCGGACTGGAGAGTGTGGCGGCAATTCATTGAAGCAGCTGCACAGATAAAGACATCCAAGCCAGAGTACGTTCACCATAGCGGCGCATCAGCCCAAACTAATAAGATATAGTATCGAGAAGACCGTTCAGCAAATCCTATTGAGGTTCATCAAGTCAGGTAGTCTGCGACCCATCTACAAGCGTATTATTCTATTGGCACGTGTCTCCGCAGCTTTTAACCTTGCATCAAACGACGGGGATGACCTTGTTGAGAACGAACCTGCGTCTTTCCGTCTCAAAGAGCTGATTAACTACATCAACAGCCAAGGGACAAATGCCGCGTGTTTTGACGACATAAAAGCCTTTGCAGAGAGACTCAGCCCTTCTGCTCTGAAGTATCTGGCTTACGACTTTGCTCCAAAGTTGGCTGAGACCACTGAGGACGAGATTACGTCGGTTAGACTAACGAACCTTGCATTCAAGCTGCAATATTTCGCAGCCACATGCCCCTCTATGTACAGCACCATACCTGGCGAAAAGCCTCTGCGCAAGTGTATGGTGTCTGGTCTTGAAGTCGATGCCAGCTCATCTGGGCCTGCTTTCTCAACCATTGCCGAGGCTGCGTTGAAGGCGCATCAGTCGTTGAATGACCTTACTTCGAAGAGCTCTGTTGTCGAGGCTGAGATTCGACCGGAACTAGCTGTCATAATTGGACTTTGCATGATTCAGGCTGCATTTCCTCCATCGACCAGTATCTCGAATATCCCCATCTCTTATACCCCCCTACTCCGAGCCCTGCTGCTCCTCGAACACCAGCTCTCTTTGACACCAAAACACAGTATAATCTCTCTTCTCCTCGTACAATTGCATCTCCGACTTGGTTCGTCGCCTCGTGCTCGCGAGATCTGGGATACACTGGGAGTCAAACGCACCATCATGGACTCCCTCGCCCCCATATTCTACGACCGCCTCTCTACAATTTCACCTGCTTTGATTTCACCATCGGATGAGACAGGTTGGGAGCTTTTGGACTTGCTGAGCTCTCACTTCAATGTGTCACTGAAGCTTAGAATGCCTAGGCGGCTGATCGATGCTTTTGAGTCAGGGAACTACAGCAGTGTGATTGACATCCCTGAATACATGGAAAATCTGAGGTGGAGCTGCACACGCGCGATGAGTCTGGTCGAGGAGACCAGGACTGACCGTATTATGGGGGAGCATTTCTCCGAGGTCTTTACTGACCCTCGATTCAGTGAGTCTTCCATAGGTCCGCCCTTCTAGACCATTGCTAACAGAAAACAGCCGAGGTCACTGACGATAACAAACTGGTTGAGACTGTTGACTATGGATCTTTCCCGTTATGGGATTGCAGCTCTCAGCCGCCTGTATACTCTCGCCTACGGATCGGACCACCACCTACGGTAAGTCATCTTCCACCCGCGAAGCAAAGCTAACATATATAGAACCGCCGCGCCCACCTGTCACTTCTTTCAGAGGCCTTCCACGAACTGCTGGGCTACAAGCCTCCTCACATTTACAAGGCTTCTGCAGCAGCAGCCATTCCCGACCAAATCTTCGTCCTCGAATCACTAAGCCAACTTAGCAATTCCTTCATGAAGTTCACTAATGGTCCTAGAGGTGACCTCACTCAGCAGGAGGCAACCTATTTCGAGGTTATCAGCCTGCTCAGCAGTCTCATCCCCTTCGCCACCGGCATCAACAGAGCCAAGCCCATTCCTGAGGAGTTTTCGCAGATCGTGGACACCCTAAAGATTGCACTAGACACACTCAAGCTCGAGCTCGTTCCTCTCACAAATGCTTCAGAGCAAGTCACAGCTCTAAGCACTTTCCACTCCCTCGCCATCCTCCGCGATGCCTCCGTCGCTATTAAGAACTCGGCGCAATGGATCATCGCTTTCAATGATCGCGAAAAGGAGCGCGATCGTTCTGGTAAGAGCAGCCTTCCAAAGGAGGTCATGGCACAGATCAAGGATCTTGTAACGGCGTCTGATGCAACACTTACGGAGGGCAAGGCTACCGTGGCGAAACTCAAAGAACAAGTTTTTGGAAGAGATTTTGAGCCCGCATTACGAGCATGGATATTTGCTGACGCAGAGAACATGTTGGATATCATTGGGGAGACAGCGACTAAGAAACTCGTCGAAAGCTGGGAAACCAACGTCAAGGGATGGACTCAGGTAGCATGGAATTAGAAATTGCCGATTGTCCATATCCTCTCAATAGACTAACGCGGTTCCGGCGACTCGTCCTTGAAGTTTCCATTGGCATCACCCTGCACTGACTGATGGCTCATCGACTTCGACCAGTTGAAGGTTTACTATAAGCTTCGGTTGCGAGCCAGACGAGCTCGTTTCGTCAGACTGTGACCCAACGTCAATGTTGAACTTCTTCCGCAGCTCCTGTAATCTAGAGCTGGTGGGATGAATGATGAACGTGTTAGCCTTCTTCTTACTAGCATTCGACGTCGTGTTAACTACACTACTTCCGTGTAGTTTCTGGTTGATGTAACTTTGTCCTGACTGAGCTGCCAGCATAAGCTCCCGATAACGAGCTCGATCAAAATCTTTCGAAATTGCATCCTTTTGCCACAGCATCTCTGCCAGTCTCGCGGAGTCAACGAGGAGACAGAGAGCCATTTCTCTATGAAACTCAGCACGACAGAGTTTTTGTGAATGGATCCGCAACAGACGCGATGCCTCATGCATATCCACGGGATAAACTGATGAGGGTTCTTGAGATTCTTGAATGTTGACATCGGCTTCGGATTGTACTGACTGGACGAAAGGCCTAGCCCCGTCCAGAGCTTGATCATATAGTGATGCATCAAACTTATCAATATGAAGATGTTTTCCGTCCATGCGGTTGAGAAATGAACTAATTAGCGGCTCGTACTCCCATTCGATTCGTATCTGCATTGCACTTAGGGGGTCTTCTGTGGTTGCCATAGTTGGTGTCCCATGTAAAGACCAGATCGAAGGGTCATAAGATCTAGCATGTGACAATTCACGGATGGTGACCAAGGGGTATTCCCTAAAAAGGGACTGGGGCCCATTTCCCAGCGTTGTAGGCGTCAGAGAATCACCAGTAACTGCCATTGAGGTGTTTGATGGGAATTGTTGAGTCTCATCTCGAGAATAGGCGCTTCTTACGTGACGAATGAGACCCTGGATAAGAGCTTCAAAAGCAGACGCAAGAGCTAGGTGCAGCGCTGAAATCCCATCCTTATCTTGAAGGTTAGCATTGGCACCGTGGTCAATCAGAAATTGCACGATGGGATCGACATCATGGCCAACAGTGTGATAAAGGGGAGAGTGGCCTTGTTTGTCTTGCGTATTAACATCGGCTCCGTGATCGACAAGGAGCCGCACCAGTGACTCCATCTCAACATCGACTGCCAGATGTAGTGCCGTTCGACCTTCCTTATCTCGTGCGTTGACATCTGCTGAGTTATCAAGTAAAAGCTTGACGAGAGGCTCGACCTTGTCTAAAGTGGCTTGGTGTAGGGGCCTCCACGAGTCGTCAATCCATATGTTGGGGTCCGCGCCGTGTTCTAGAAGGGTTTGAAACATGGACAGCTTCTCAACTGATATCTTGGAATCCTTGTAATATCTGAAAGCTGCCTCTAGTGCCCCTGGCTCCAATGACGCACCATATTGGAAGAGATATGTCACGATGGCATCCTGCCCTCTACGTGCTGCATATGTAATCGGTGTGCCGCGTAAATTCGCGCCCTTCTTGAGAAACATTTGAGCGAGCGGCAGGTGTCCAAACCCGCATGCTATCTCAAGGGCTGAGACATTGTATGAGTCGAGTGAGTCGATTGAGCACCTCTCCAACATCCATTCCACAGCCTCTTCAAAACCAAAGTACGCCGCCTCATGGAGTCCGGTGGTACTAGGGTTGAAGCCTCCGCCATATCTCAAACGCTCAGTCACCCTGACAAGTTTCTCTGATGACAGAAATTCCTTCACAATATTGGGCATTTCTGCAACCTCTCGAGCGTGGTAACCCCAATGACATGATGCATATCGACAGAACGGGTAAGCTCGAAGAATGTTCTTCACATCATAGTCTTCGTCGCTATTTGTAAGATTGTTCTTAATCTTCCAATCTTGGCTTTTCGATCGACCGAGATTGGTGTTTGGGGGTTCTGGCCCTTCATTCCCGTGTTTCTCGGCCGCAGTAGCATCCGTCTTTGCGTCATCACTTTGCGTTGCAGTGTTATGAGGGCCGGAATCTCGAATAGTTCTGACTTGGTCGACGATAATGTCATAGGACAAGTACGTCAATGTTTTGACGCATAGTTGCAGAGCAGCGTCTGGGAACCAGTGATCCTGTGTCCGCTCGAAATATTCTTGCGTCGTGAAATGCGCCAACCGGACAGTGTTGCTTTGTTCGTCAACCGTAACTAAACCAGCACAAGCCGAGACGATGTCAGGAATCTCGCTAAGATTTTCCTCATCAAACTCTGTTGACTCGGTTTCAATGCCAAGGGCATGTTGTAGTTCCAGTGGACTAAGTAACCGTCTTGCGCATGAAATCCACATGAGTGCTTCTTTAGCCAAGATGGCTTGATCTGTCAATTGGTCTTCTATTCGCTTCATCGCATCGTCGTACGCCTTGTCATAGGCTTTGGACGTGCTTGAGTCGCTCGGCAAGGATTTCAGAACAGCTCGGACAGCCTTTGGTGATCTCTTGCCGACAAGAGAATCGAGATGCAATTGCGCGAGAAGAAACCTGCGTTGAAATTAGCATTGTTCGTGTTTCGAGGTGGTGCTGACTTACATCCCCTGAACTGATTCCAGTATCCTTGTCTTGATTTCCTCTTGAAGCTCGGGCTTATTCCGAACAAAAGCAGGGAGTTGAGGCATTCGACCATCTAGGTAGCTTCTTACATCTGGCTCACTGGCGCGAATTTGGAGTGAAACAGCTTTCTTGAACTTCTCCATGATTTCCGGAATGTGCCTCGATGTTGCTAAAATGTTTGTACTGGTTGCACTTTGCAGGTCAAGCATCTGTTGAATAAAGCTGGGTAGTGTACCGTCTGAGGTCTCACATTCGTCCAAGGCGTCAAGGACAATGTACACGCGTGCATATTTGGCGGCAACCTCTCGCAAGGCACGGCCAAGTTCTTGTAGCGATGGACGTGTACGAGAGGCCTTGCGCTTGTTGTATAGATCTTCAGCTGGTTTAAATAGCGAGGGCTGGTTCTCACTCAGTTGCTTCAGGATGTTTGCAACCAGGTCGCCGGCTTTCTGTTCCTGGCGTCGACGAAAGTTGCAGTAAATATATGCAACGCCAATGTTGCTCTCAGAATGGAAGGACTCGAGGAGAGAATTGACCACGATGGATGCCATGATCGTTTTACCAGCACCGGGAATGCCTGGGCAAAACAAAGTTTGTTTTTCACCCTTCAGCCAAGATTTGTACTCGGGTGATTCCAATAGCCATTCCCCAGTTCCTGGCTCTCGCCGGCTGAATATGTCGCTTTGCTGAGGGGCATAGTCCACGGGCGAGATCCAGTCGAGAACTTCTTTCTGATGGGCGCTCAACTGGCTATTTTGGAGGTGGCCAATCCCTTCTGCTATATCCAGGTTGGATAGTTGTAAGTCAGAGAGGATACGGTCAAGCCTTGCCACTTGAAGCCCGTCCTCCGTCGATTTGTTTTTGATGAGCCTGACCAAGTCGGCCAACTGTCTGCTGTTGTCGTCTGAGGTTGCCTTGATATGCTTCACCAGTTGTCTGTTGATGTGTTAGCTCAGTGCTGTTGCTGCTGGATAAGCTGATACCTACGTGTTTTCGTGCGTCATGGCGAAGTGAAGAAGCGACCTTTCGCGCTGAAAGGCTTCAATGAGTTTTGCAACCTCCTTCTCGTCAAATGGCCACTTCAGAGCAGCCTTAGCTCTTTGAATGCCTTTTGCGTGACCTGGCTGCAGCTTTGTTTTTACAGCATCGAGGATCTGGTATAAGCGGTACAAAGGTGCATTGTCACACTCCAAGGCTTTGACCTTGACCGACCATGTCTTTGTGTTGTGAGCCTTATCATCGTGGCCATCCCAACTCTCAACATCAGGTCCGTCAGTTCCCTTGGAATAGTCGCGGAGCCGCATGAGCAGAGCCTCGCATGCTAGAATCTCATCGAGTAGCCGTTGTTGATCTTTGGAAGCTCCAGCAACACTGATGATGTATTTCGAGACCTCCGCCGTAAGCTGAACCACTGCGATAATACTCGCAGCAGCTGATAGGCCGTCCATACTGCTTGAATACCTCGAGTTGCAAGACGGATTGGGCTGCTGAGATGCTCTTTTATGGCAAACTGCTCAGCCTACTAAATAGCGACTCATCGCATCCCGCAACAGTTCAGCCGCATTCTGCATGTTCTTTTGCGAGGATGGCCGATAGCGAGCCAATTATATTGCAGGGAAATATTTCTTTTTCTGAAGTCCGTAGGAGTAAGCCATCACTGTGGTGCCTGATGCAAAACATCGTTCATGTGCCGCCACCAAGCTGATGCTTGCTTAGGATCCGCTTTGCATGCAGAAAGTTGTATATGGAAGAATTCACCGGGAAGTGGGTGGATCAAATAACCCTCTTCATGGCTTGTTGAGCCCGAGTTAGGCGCCTCAACACTTAGATTTCTCCTCCGCAAGACCAAAACCAGATGAGGTCATGAAGGCGATGAATCGAAAAATGAAAGATGGTATTACGGAGCATTTGAATATCACAATGGTGCTTGTCAATTATCCCAGTTGTATCATATCGAGAGCCCCATCTCGCAATGTTGCTCTCCTGATTATTTTAAGGTGCTGGGGCCACCTTACTCGCGGACAGTGCTGTAATTGTATGCCCCACTTATCTAAAGTTAGCGAGTAACCCCTAACACTTTGATCTCCCAAGATTTCTTTATCTCGGATCTGCATCCCCATTCAATCGCATCTTCTTTGCTTTTGGTTCTTTCTGCGTCTGTGTCACTATCTTACGCTCTTTGAGAGTACATATTGCTTTCTTATATATTTCATCTCTATGTTGGTATTGCCTTTTTCTTTTGGACATACACAATTGATGCGACATCATTTTACCTTTGGTTACAACCCGCGCCAAGCTTTATCTAAACTCCTTAGCTGCATCTGATTGCGACAATATCCTGTCCAGAAATTCGGTTCTCAACTTTAAACGCAGGAAAGTTACGACTTGTTAATACGGGCTCCGCGATAAGCGTATTCGATATAAGCGATCGGACAAACCCTCCGCAACACACCCTGCGGCCTGCGAGAGCTCCTATCGATACCATCAGCAACGCCATATCATTTTTCTTGGTTATCGATTGCGATATTTAAGATATCAGCGATGATATCTCGAAATCGCTCCGGTCGACGCAGAACGGCTGTTCTGGCCTTTGTCGGAATAACTATTCTCGTTCTTAACTATGGAGGCCTTTTGCCATTACCATTCAGCTTCGAAGAACCCCCGAAACCCGATCGTCCAGACCTTGATCTTGCACCATCGTGTGCCCCAACTCTTGATCATCTACGACGCTCTGCCTATGGCCTAACGAGGAATATCGTATATCACAAACGCTGCATTCGCCCTGTCGTAGACAAGAAACTCGATAGCCAAGTTGTATCGCAGAACCCAGATGCCTTGATCAAGAATGGCCAAATCGTTCAACTTGACCAGGCTTGTGAAGGATGGACCGAATCGACTTGTGAACCAGTCACTCTCAAGGTGCCTCCACCTTATCCTCGAGAGGACTACTCTGGGTTCTTGTTTGGTGTTGCGACAAGTCTTGATCGGTTGAACGAATCTATGACGCAGTTCGAGAGCTGGCTTGGCAATACACATGCGCAATTACTCGCAGTTATTACTGATCCCGGCGACGAGTCCAAGTACGACCAAGTGACTGAGCAGTTTCGACAGCACGGCATTGAACTCACCATCAAGGATCCATGGAACAAGGCTATCACCTCGAACGAGCAGCACTTTGCAATTGTCCGCGATCTCCTTGCACATGTTACCCCAAAGACTCAGTGGACTGCCATTGTCGATGATGACACCTTCTTTCCTTCTCTCTATCCTATGAGCAAGATTTTGGGTAAATATGACCACAAGCGTCCGGCGTATGTGGGCGGACTGTCGGAGAACTACGATGCCGTCAAACACCATGGCTACATGGCTTTTGGAGGAGCAGGAGTCTTCCTGAGCCCAGCCTTACTTCGTGAGCTTGACCCTCATCTGGAGGAATGTCTCAAGGTCGATCATGTGCCCCAAGGTGATGGTCTTCTCAAGCAATGCATATACAGCAAGACCAAGACGAAGCTCACGGTCGTCAAAGGGCTTCACCAATTGGACATGGGTGGAGACATGAGCGGTTTCTATGAGTCCGGTCGTCTTCCAATGAGTCTACACCACTGGAAGTCATGGCATCAGGCTCCTGTTGATAAGATGGTCAAGATCTCCGAATTTTGTGGAAGTTGTTTCTTGCAACGCTTTGCTTTTGGCTCCGACACGGTCTTGACAAACGGATACAGCATCGTCCAATATTCTGCGGGTCTGGAAAGCGTCGACTTGAACAAGATGGAAGGCAGCTGGGAGGGCGCTGAAGGGTTCGATTGGAGTCTGAGCCCGATGAGATCAAAGATGGATCGGCGCTTGAAGAAGAGTTATCACCTGGTTGACACCGAAATGGTTGGGAAGAATATCCGACAAATCTACATTCACCGTCTAGAAGATGACATTCCCGGGCCGGACGAGAAATCGAAAGACACTAAGAATCCACCACCTAAGATAGAGGAGAGGAAGGACGAAGTGATAGAATTGCTGTGGGAATTATGATAAGACACGAGAATGGACTAGGTATATTAGTGTTCCCGGTCGGACCGGATTTGTATATACGACGAATGATGCCAGATGACATATTTAGACGGTTAGATAGACTGGTTTTGTAGATAATGCTAATAATGAGCTTTTCCTTATCCCGGCATTAATGTGAGAGCAGATGGGGGTCTTCTGATCTCTACCCCAAAAGGTACCACACCCTCCATTATAGATAGCCACAAACAATTGACTTTATCAGGCTAGAGCTCCACGCGATATCGGCGTGCGGAGAACAAGACTCAGAGTATTCAGCGACTATCCAAAGGGCGTATGCGGTAGCATAAAAGGGTCTTGGTAGCCATCGACAACTTTTGGTTCAACAATTCTATCTCAAGTGTTCTCCCACAATTCCCAAGATGACTTTCTCGTATCATCTTAACAGCTCTTTGCATCCTTTTGCAAATCTACTTTTTCTTCCGGCCGCTGTTTTGCTATCAGTTTGGGTTGTCACCACCGCTGTAAGACAATTCTGTTTGACTTATCATGAACTTTACAACTGACCAAGAAACAACAGGCAAAGAGATGGATGCACCACCGCAGACAGCACTTGCAATCAGTCAAGGCTGAAGTAGTACCACCCGAAAAAGTGCCATCTATTGAACCTTTACATGATTTTGATTGGAAGACTGCACCCAGACGCCAGTTAAGACCATTCAAACCAACATATCACATAACGATGGGTATGACCTCCTCATTGGACATAACAATTCTGTGTTCTGATTGTCTTCCAAGCTGTTCAAGCAAATACGCCATCAGAGCTTATCACAATAGATGAGGATTACCTTGACCGCGTCACGCATCGACGTAGCATTATTGCTACTCATGGCTCTACCGTTCATGGCTGCATTCCCGAAGGTGACGCAGCTGTGCGAGAGGTCTACACCTATCTCCTGTCCGAATATCTCCCCCAGCGCTTCCCAGCCATCTTTAAACTCTCGAAAGACAACTCCATGTGCGAGAACCTCGCTACGGGAATGACGTTTCCTACGTTGCCTGAAGGTAACATGGATGCGGCGCTGCGCGTACTTGGCGAGACTATCGAGGAAGATATGTTTTTGCTACAACCGACTCCCGAAGGCCATCGATCGGTTGCATTCATGTGTTGTTTTCCATCAGGCTTTGATCCCTCTACCAAGCTTGGAAAGACTCTTGTGGAGATCCATGCGCCTGTGCCATCATATGAGAAAATCGGCTCTAGCATGGAGAAGTTCTTCTCAAAGTTAGAAGTGGGGAAGAGCGTCAAGCGAACAAATGTGAGGACTATCACGAAGCCTTGACAGGCTGAATTGCTGCTAACAGGTTGCAGTGGTCCGTTCAAACTCACACAGAGCTTTTCAACTGCCAGGGCAACCACATAACTGGCGACGATACCTATGAGAATGATGAAGATGTTGACATTGAAAAGGTAAAACTCTGCTTTTACGACCATGTTCGCTCACTAACACATACATACAGACATTCCTCCGCATAGAGCTCCAAACCCTTACTCGCCTGCCCAAGACACGCGCGATCCTTTTCTCCTTCAAGACCTATCTCTATCCTGTCCAACAGGTCAAGGAGGAAGGCCTCGGTCCTGCGTTTGCCGATGCCATCGAGGGGCTCGCCAAGGGTAATGCTCCTGGCATGTGGACTTATAAGAGTGCGGTGCGATGGGGAAACAGTGTAATTAATTATCTGAGATCATAAGAGAAGATTTCATGCCAAAAGGCCACATACTCTAGATGCTCAATTGACAACCTGCTCTTGTGGGTTCTACATGACTCATCCGACCGATGCCAAGGAAATGCTGGATCAAAAGAGATAAAGACATTTTTGGTCCTACGCCAGTTCCCCAAGTCCCCGCTTTCATGACCATCCTTCTTCATGATACACCCCCACTTTGTTGGAGAGCGAAAAGAATAAGCAGCTCATTGCTTTATGTCAAACTGTTGTATCTAATTATGAGTATATTAGACTGTATGGAAATTTCGATTTATTGAGTTTATTTTATATCTTGATCCGTCTTGTTTCTCTTGCGGAGATCAAGCTTCTGGTCGTGGCAGTTTGTTGTTCCCCTCGCATTGTTCTTGTGACCCTGTCGACTTCGTTGGATCAACACATGTACCATCTCCTAGGTGGCTACTTTCAAGCCCGCCTGGCGTTCCTCTTACATACAACAATGTTACTTTATCGTTCTCAAGTTTGCCTAAGCCGCAAGATAAAAGTCTCGAACTTGGTTCGCAGAATGTGGGGTAAATGGTCTAGGTCTCATTGCTCTCTTTTTAGCTACCACATAAGGTAAGTATCCCATATCAATCGTCTCGATATACTTCCCACTGGGAAAAAGCCTTGGAGATCAAAATTGCAAAGCCTACCCGATCTCAGACCCATACTAAATAGTCACTATTGACTAGTTGATCAAGTTCAAAAATGGCCCAGCTGTCGGACCGTCGAAAGCTGCTGTGTTTAATCTAATGGTTCCCATGGAGGAAAAAGACCTTGAATCTTCCATTGTGAGACATGATCGTGGCAGTATAGCTTTTGTCGATAGACACCTTGTGGTTGTCCAGTTGCTCCTTCGTGAATTCCCGCGTCGCCTCATCGTACCCATCCTTATCAGTTGGCTTCAGCGCCAAACCTCCACTGTCCTTCTTCACTTGGCATTCACTTGGGGCTCCAGGAATAATATCATGGGGGAAACCCATAATTGGGGTGTTCGGATCCTCTGACTGGAAGAGGATGGGCCCATCATTGCCTGCGTCGTGTCAGCCTCTTCTATCAATAAGTTTATGTGTCATATCACCTTCAATGACAGACACCCCACCATACGCGACTGGGTAACTCTGCCAGTTCACTTCTGCCCAGGTACCGAGATTATGAGCACTGCCATCGAAATCGACATCAGCACCGCGGACGAGTCTTCCGGCGAATGTAGAGCATGCTGTTGTCAAGTCAACAAACACGGTTGTATTGGAAGAGATCTTGAAAGGGTTAGCCGAGATTCTTTGTAAATGTTCATGGACCAGACTACGTGCCTTCATTGCACGATATGGTTTCGCATCGATGCCGTTTTGGTACACCATGAACCAGCGAGGAGTCCCTTCACCATAGGCAGTTTCAAGGATGATACCTGGCTGACCATAGTCGATGTCGCCCGTGAAAGGATCTAACTCGGAATTAGATCACCACTGTAACCAGTCCTTTGAGGGCCTGTCGTACCTTGAATGACTGTGTAGTCACTCTTTTCCGGACCGCCACAAAGCTCCAAGGCCGGCGTTTGGCGGTTCAGGAGCGATGCCGCACATGGAACCAGGCCAAAAACGAGAAGGTAAAGGGGATTCATAGTCAGGTGTCTCTTCTTTCAGTCACCTCCCACTGGCGACAAAGCTTGAGGGTAGATAGGAGGTTGATGAAGAACGTAGATGACAGTAGACAGTTCTTGTGAAATCCATGAAAGACATTTCAGACAGAAACATTGTGGCAACCTGCCAATTACTTCCTTCCTCATTGTTGGTGATTTTACAAAGGGAGTAGGGCCAGTCGCGCAAGTGTCACCTACACCTTTCTTCCCGTCCATCATGGAACGGGAAGCTGCATTTTGCTAGCCTCTAAGATCTCGATCCGCAGAAACACAAACGCAAGCAAGCAGCGACTTGTTCTCTTCATAAAATTACTCAGAGATGATGACTTCTTTGGAGAGAATGTCCGAAAGGAGTTTCCGGAGTTTTCTCCGATTTCCTCATTTGGTGATGCTAAGATGTATGGAGATCTGCTATTGGCTGTGCTTCATTGTCGGTTTGTATTCTTCAATCTGGACTTTCGCGGCATTTAAAAGAAGCAGAAAACCCCAATGCATCAACTAAAGGACTGGGCAAGCTAGCCTCAGGAACTCAGGTAAAATTTATGGAAAGTTGCTCTGGGTTGTTTGGGTTTATACGGCCTTGCGATCAAGAGGGGTTAAGGCAACTATGTACACGCTCAGCATATATTACACAAAACTCGCAGCTTCGAATTCTTTGTTCTATGGCAAACTTGTATTAAAATAAAATATTTATATTGCTTCCAGAATTCGATGTCTTGGCTGTCGATACCACATCCTTTTGCTTTGCTGTGTTTGCTTGGGTGTCCGCTGATGACAAATAATCATCGTTTGCACTAACATCAGTATTCCTGACTCATCCATCCTCAACCGTGATCTAAGCAGCTGGGTGCTCATGATCCAACATAAAACAGACGTCAGCCTCTCATCCCCAAATCCCTTAGTTCCTTTCAGAGTCCCAATGTTTACAACGTTTGACATAACACCTTCAAATTCCCTGTCCGGCGGGAAACTTCCCTCCCCACCAACGTCACAACCCCGCCCCAAGAGAGCTCAAGTCTCACGCGCCTGTGACTGGTGTCGCTTGACTCGAGTCAAATGCGATTCTATCCGACCCTGTAGGAACTGCAAACAAGCCAAGAGGGAATGTGTGAATTCAGGTCGCGATGACTTCAAGAGCGTTGCGGCAGCCACAAGGTAAGTCTAGACTCAAAATGACAGAGGGCCCCAGGCTAATGAGCACACAGAGAGGTTCAACGGTTGAGAAGTCAGGTACAGCAACTTGAGACCAAGCTGCTAAGTCCATCCCCCTCAACAGGAGATAGTGGCACTGGGAACAGACGCTCATCAAGATGGAAGGGGGTTCGAATGAATGGCATTCAGTATAACCCATCTTCATTGGCATATTTCACTTATCGACTGTCAACCTTCACTGACACGGATTTCGAAACAACCTACTTGCTAACTCCCAGACTATCGCCAGCTTCACAACCCCTTGATTGTGACCGACTGCAGCGTCAGCAACAAGATGCACTACTCGATCTCTATTGGCAAAGCTACCACGCGATTTATCCCGTGATCGATGAGACTATTTTTCGACAACATTACGAGTCATTATGGAGTGACCATACGAAGAGACAGGCATGTCCGTTGGTAGACATTGTCACCGCGTTATGCATACAGTTCGGGTCCTCGTACACGGCTTCTGATTCTGTCGTTGTGCCTGGTCAGCCTGGGTACGAGTATTACTTTCGGGCCCAGCAGGCGCTGGGTCATAACTTGGAGTCTCCGACATTGCAGGCAGCGCAGTGCTACTTCTTAAGTGCCATATACCTTTTGGCTTTAAACCAAGAGAACTCAGCCTACATGATGATTCGATCTGCTGTGGCAGCGGCAGAATCACTTGGCCTGCAACTCGACGATGATGGTTACGATAATGGCATCCAAGCCAGAGAGGGACCAGCTAGCACAAAGACAGGCCCCAGGTTATGGAGATGCCTCGTCACATTAGACACACAGATTTCCCTACATTTAGGCCGCCCCTTCGCAATTTCAGACCCTCATCTTTATGAGCGAGATGACCCAGAATCTAATGCTACAGCTGAAGTTGCTGGTCCAAACTTTACCCTTTCGCAGTCTTCGGGTATCAACTGGCTTCGCTTTCACCATGAGAGACAAAAACTCTTTCGGATCACCCGCGAGATCCAGTCCGAACTGGCAATAGTGATTGAGAATGTTCTCTTAGAGATGGATCAACCCGACTTTTATCAACACCCATCGTCACGAGAGAAATGCGCAAAGTATCTCTTTGAGCAGCTCAAGCCTCTCAAAAGCTGGGTTGAGGAACTGCCTGCGAGTTTAAAAACACCACGGGTACAAGGTGTGCCCTTCTCAGTCGATCGCTCGCCGCTCGATCTTAGCCAGACTGATCCTTTGTGGCTACAAAGACAACGCCTCGTGCTGGAACTGGATTACCATTGCCTAGTCATTATGCTCACAAGAACATTCAACTCCTTTCTACCGACGCCAGCACTGGGTACGTTCAATAGCGACAACCACTGCATAACTTGTGTAAACTCTGGGATCATGGTAACAAATATGTTACACCAACTCAGCAGGGATTCCGGCATTCTTGCTGGGTGCTTCCAGGTGTTTGACTGGCAGCGTACCGCCACCTTTGCCTTAGCAGGCTTCTCTTGCGGATATCCGATCTGTCCAATGTCCCCAACAGCACGGAAGACATTGACACTAGCCGCGAGGGTTTTTGAGATGATCGGTTCCCAGACAGGGATGCAGTTAAGCAATAACCTCAAGGCTAAATGTCTGGAACTCGTTCAAGCCTTCAGCGCAAGGCTTGGTCTCACTACCCCCGCAACAACGCCAGCCAGCAACCATAAAAGCCCAGAAACATCAGATAGTACGGTTGAGCCAAGTAGCTATCAGGTAATGAGTATTGGGGAGGAAGCTTTGTACAATGCAGGCTTTGGCGCTGTCTTTAATGAGGAGATGTGGGCAGCAGACACACCAGGGGGGCTGCTCTGGGGCGATTTGTTAAAAGATTTGGATTCAGGGTTGGTTTCATCACTTGGACAGGTTGGAGTTGACGATTGAAAAGTACAGATTGCCATTATTTTGAGATATTACCTTAGCGCTCTAGAGTATCCCAAGCTTGATCCTTACCGTTTAGCATCCTTACCCTTGTTCTCGACAAAAATCTTATTGGACTATGCATAGTTCCAAATCATCGTCAGGGTAGAAACAATCATCACGAGTGAACGACGAGGCGCGAGAGTGGGGCCCTGGGTGCGAAAACAATGAAGGGAAGGAGACAGACAAAAAGATACCCCACGTGACCTGGAGGAAAGAATGAAAGAAACAATGGATAGGGCCATTTTATGTGGATGAAGGCACGCTTCCTCCCGTCTCAGGTTTCAATCCTTACCTCATTAGGCTAGTGAACTGGCTTTGCGCAAGGTTCATTGGATAAACCCCTGGTCACCAGCCACGGCAACGAGAGCCTCATCGGACGGAGATCGGTGGCTTGCTTGCTTTCCATGACTTCCAAGGTCGTGGGTTATCATCAACTTTATCCATACACAACAATTGACGTAAGCTCACGATACCCTCACTGGGACATTTCTCCACATCGCTTTCATCTAGAAATTGCTTCTCCCCCACTCACTTCTTTGTAGGCCACATTCATTATCGCCGTGGCCCTCGATTCCCTTCACTCTTTATCATCTCATGCCGCGGTTCGTCCACTGCAATAGACCAACCGCGGGACCTGCGCGACCAATCACGCATCTTTGATCGCGTTGATTCACAAAATCAATCACCACGCTGCCGAAAGCACGAACGCGCAATAAATTCGGGACATGCTCTGATACTGGCAAGCAACGGCGCACTCATCCCCCAATTGCCGCGATCGTATTCGATAATCCTTCTTCACAATCGGACGGCCGCAGGTGTCGCTGTTTGTATGCGCATATCCCCCCGCTATTGAGGACTCTCTCGTCTTGCAGCTGCACCGAGCCGCTTCTTCTCCCGAAACTTTCCTGTACAACTCTACACAACTGGCGGTAGTCGTTCTGCGAACAGCACTGCCAACATCATGAGCGTCCCTTGTAAGTTGCCCGGACACCCCTTGGCACAGACCCCCTTCATCACGAACTTTGGGCACTTGAATAACACCACATAACAACAGTAACTACGGAAGAGCTTGAGCGCTATACCGCCATCATCGATGACATTCTTGAGACGTCCGACCTCGAGACTATCTCTCGAAAGAAGATCCGACAGGGATTAGAGGACGCTCTGGGCGGCCAGGATCTGAGCGACCAGAAGGTATGGCGACAAGCATAAAAGGCCTTGCCTTGCCGTACCATTCGGCTCTGTCCTACGTTATGTCCGTACTGACTTACTAGAACGCCATCAAACGCCTTATCGAAGCTCGTTTCGATGCTGTATCTGGAGCCAACAACGGTATCGAGCCTCCTCCCACTGTTGACTATGCGGCCAACGGCACGTCGGATGTAGGTGACACCGAACAATCCGCTACCCCCGAGCCTTCGCGAAAGAAGACCAAGCGATCATCGTCGGCAGAAGATGCAGACGCCAAGCTGGCCGCGCAATTGCAAGCGCAAGAGAATAGCTTGGCTAGAGGGCGTAAGACCCGGGGAGGCGACAAAGCAAAGCCGAAGAAGAAGGCAGCGCCACGGAAGAAAAGTGCAAAGAAGGTCAAGGCCGACGATGACAGCGATCTCGAGCCAGCTGATGGCGAGGTCGGCAAGAAGAGGAAGGCCGGCGGCGGTTTCCAGAAGCCTTTCAACTTGAGTGAAACCCTCTCCGCGCTTGTCGGCGAAACTCAGGTATGTGAATTTTTCCCTTAAGTGACACGAACCTGCAGCCTAGATCTTCTCGAGATCAAACTTGGATGTGAGAGGCTGGGCACGGTCATGGTCTATGCTTCGTCTTCCACAACTGCATTTGTCCCTGTTTGGACAATGGTTGGGAGAGTCAAAATGCTCGTAGTCGAATCACAGGCTAATAGGCCCATGTCGATCTGCTAATTCGGTCGCGCTTTGAAAACTTTGGGATAACTATATGCTAATACAATTCTAGCTATCACGACCTCAAGTCGTCAAGAAGCTTTGGGAACACATCAAAGCAAACGACCTTCAAGACCCCAACGACAAACGCCAGATCATATGCGATGAAAAGATGCAAGCAGTCTTCAAACAGGCAAAAGTAGACATGTTCCGGATGAACAAGGATATTGGCAGTCATCTCTACCCGGTTGGTGAGGAATAAACAGGAGAGCGACCCCATCTCCAAAGGGCAGAAGCACTCTGCAAGGGGTTTCGATGACAGCGTTTTGGGCACGCGGCGGCGTAAGCGGTATGGTATTGTTTTGTCTATAGTGACGAGTGGGCTATATAATGAATCCCAAAAACTTCCGAAGGCTCGAGATTGTCTTGTTTTATACTTTTAGCTATTTATGTGGCATCATGAGGCGAAACAAGACTACCCTATAATGATAGGAAATAGTTTACAATTACAGACTACACTTCTTGATAGAACTTTGACATTGTACCATGGGTTTTCTACCAATTGCCAACAGCGTTGCTCAACAAAAGTGGCGTCCTTATTGTGAGACTACCCACTCTGTGAGCGCTGCAACCAAAACAAGTGGCGCCTGACGGCATAAGCACTTGCATAACTGGGGTACTACTCTGCCATTCCTGTAAGACCTTAATTTTTGTAAGTCTAAATACAGCATCTGCGATGTCCATGTGTTGCATTTGAATCTCCTGTTCGCCTTAAGAGTTACGCATTATGCCATCTACTCTTGAAAGCACGGGTTTAAACCCAGACTCCGGTTTTCGGACGTTCAATTGCCCCGCGTTGCCGGTCGCTAACCTCATATCTGTGATATCATGGATGTTTCCTTCGTATCATCGATTCTGGAGCCTCCAGCTTCTGCAAGTTTTACAATTCTTCTGCTATTAACGAATTAGTTGTAATCATTAAATATGCCGCTACCTGCGAGACCCCTTGATGCCCTCAGCCAGGCATTTCCTCCAAAGCCCAAGTTCACTGAGCAAAACGTCCCTGATCTCACGGGAAAGGTGATCATTGTTACCGGAGCAAACACAGGAGTCGGTCGTGAGATTGCCCAGGTTCTCTACAGCAAGAATGCTACCGTCTGGGTCGCTGCTCGCAGTGAGAACAAGGCTCAAGCTGCTATTGAGGGCATCAAGGAGCAGCATCCCGAGTCAAATGGATCCCTCAAGTTCCTCAAGCTCGACCTTGCGGACTTGACTACAATTGGGAATTCAGCCAAGGAATTTCTTGAAGCTGAGAGTAAACTCGATATTCTGTTTAACAATGCCGGAGTCATGACACCTCCCGAGGGCTCGAAGACAGCGCAAGGATATGAGCTCCAGCTTGGAGTTAATTGCCTCGGCCATTTCTTGTTCACCAAGCACCTCACTCCTATTCTTCAGAAGACGGCCAAGACGGCACCCAAGAATTCGGTTCGCGTGATTTGGGTGTCTAGTTCGGCAGCCGATGTTCTCTCTCCAAAGAATGGATTTGAGCGTGACAACCTCGATTATCATAACCCGCGAAACCTGATATTCAAATACGCAACAAGCAAGGCTGGTAATTTCTACCATAACACAGAGTTCGCCAAGAAGTACAAAAATGATGGCATCGTGAGCGTGGTAAGCTATCTGTGATCACTAAGCGATGCGTATGTTAACATTGAACTCAGTCTCTAAACCCTGGCAATTTGTCGAGCGACCTTGATCGCACCTCGCCGTGGTATATGTACTATCCCAGAACCATTACTACCTATCCTCCCATCTATGGTGCTTACACAGAACTGTTTGCCGCTTTTTCTGAGGATATCACAATCGAAAAGTCCGGTATTTGGGGTAAGCATTTCGTTTTCCTGGCTCACGCTCAAGGCTAAATACTGACAACTTCAAGTGGTTCCATGGGGCCGGTTCATGCCCATCCGGCCAGATCTGGAAAAGGGCGCTTTGTCCGAATCTGAAGGCGGAACCGGTATGGCAGAGTTCTTCTGGAACTGGTCTGAAGAACAGGTCAAACCTTACTTTGAAAGCCTAGACAGGTTTCTGTAAGGCTTATGGTGTCCCATCGATCTTTTCTCGGTCTAGTAATTGGGTTTCGGGTCATAATTGGCAATGTTGGAGTATTGTTCGGGAACTTGTTGTGGGATGGCGTCTGATTGGACTTGTTTGATGCCATTCTAGCATCTACAAAGATGATTGGAGCTTCAACTATATTAATACATGCAATGTTAATAAATGCTCCGGCTGTTGCTGGAACTATGTCGCATCTTGTGAGGTACAGCCGTTGAACTCTGGCCAAGAACCAATCAAAGGGGAGAGGCAACAACCGTTGTTCGGCCAATCAGCTCAGAAAACCGAGTGTCTTCAGGTCTGGCTGCGATGAGCCTTCATGAGTCAATAAGTGCCCAGATTATTAGTCTTGCCAATCTAGACTGGGATGTTTCTGGCCGGTGACTCGCAGTCTCGAATGACGAGTTTACGAGGCCAATCAAAGAGCTCAAGGGGATGTGTCGCCCCTGTCTGTGAGTCTTCCGCGAGATTACTCAGCCACAGGAGCTACCTTTGAGCAGCCACCACCTCCACACAACAGGGCATGCTCCGTCACTCTTTGCGAAGGTCTGCCCCGCCATTTTAGAGACAGAAGCCCAGATAAAATCTGGTCGACATCATCGCCTCGCCTTCGCGATTCACCTTGAAACTGCAACCATTTTACATTCGTGCGAAAGGACATTCTTGAAGCTTCATTAGCCGTCTGTCCATATTTGCGATTTACTGTATTTCTACTTGTGCAAGTGACAGCTTTCTATCTTTGATATTGATAATCCGACTACCCCTCTACCGAGCGACATAATCATAGCTCTGATCCCCTTGATCTCTACTCTACCCGCATCCGCCAATATTTCAGCTTCCGATAGCTCGAGAACGCTAGACATGGCGCCACCAGAAGGTGACAATAACAACGGAGCAACAGCTTCTGAGTCTCAACCACAAGGCGACGGCCAGCGCAACCGAGGACGAGGCCGAGGAAAAGGAAATCAGAGTCGACGAGGCGGCCAACGGCGCGGCCGTGGCGGTAACAACTCCAACGTACCCAGCATCCCCGCCAACCCTGCTGCTCAAGATGTCGCCGCTGCAGCTTCAAGAGCCCATGCCATGGCTGCCGGCAAAGCAGCTGAAGCGGCCGAGGACGACGACGCTGAGGTGTGCTTCATCTGCGCGAACCCCGTGGCCCATCACTCTATTGCGCCCTGTAACCATACTACATGTCATATTTGCGGCCTGCGCATGAGAGCTCTTTATAAGACAAAGGATTGCGCTCATTGTCGTGTATGTTCCCCCTTCCCTCCTCCAGGCAGGGCTTTGTCACTGATCGTACCATAGACCCCAGCTCCCTATGTCATTTTTACGGATGACCCCGAGAAGCGTTTCGAGGATTACTCAGAAGAGGACATCACAACTACCGACAGCAACATCGGAATCAAGTACACAAAAGAAGATATCGTTGGCGACACCGTTCTCCTCCTGCGATACAACTGCCCCGACCCATCATGCGATTTCGCTGGCCTCGGTTGGCCTGACTTGCACCGCCATGTAAAGTCCGCTCACCGCAAGCGCATGTGCGATTTATGCACTCGTAACAAGAGGGTATTCACACATGAGCATGAGCTATTTGCGGATAAGGAACTGGAGAAGCACATGCGTCATGGAGACGACAAGCCCGGCGCGGCAGACCAAACAGGCTTCAAGGGTCACCCCCTCTGCGGATTCTGTGGAGAGCGATTTTACGACGATGACAAGCTGTATGAGCATTGCCGAATGAAGCACGAGCGTTGCTTTATTTGCGATAGGCGGGACTCGAGACACCCCCACTACTATCTCGACTACAACTCACTTGAGGAGCATTTCAAGAAGGATCATTACTTGTGCAGCGACCGAGAATGTTTGGAAAAGAAATTTGTGGTCTTCGAATCGGAACTGGACTTACAGGCTCATCAGCTAAGTGATCACGGTGGTAAAGCTACAGGCCGAGATGCGCGTGTTGTCAACATCTCAGGATTCGATATCCGGACACCATATCAGCAGGAGAGAGGCGGAGGCGGCAGTGGGAGAGAAGAAGGTCGAAGGGGGGGTAGAGATGGGCGAAGAGGAGGGAACAGAGGCCGCGACCCTAATATAGAACCGGTCCCCGTCAGCTCAGCTCAGCCATTACGACGAGATGAGATCGCTTTCCAGCGACAAATGGCTATACATTCTGCGCAATCTGTGTCCAATCGCACATTTGGTGGCTCTCTATCTGCGCCTTCACCTACACCCGCCCAGGCATCATCGCAAGCTCGTGGTGGCAGCTCATCGAACACTCCACGTGCCAGCCAGACAAACCTTGCTAATCCCATCGAATCTGCTACCGTGGACCCTGCCAACCTCAGCCCCGAGGAGCGTGCCCGACTTGTGCGTCATGGTGCTGTAGTCGAACGAGCATCAAACCTCCTCGGCAACGATGCGCAGCGTATGGCAACATTCCGAAGTCACATCTCTTCATATCGCCAAGGCGGACTTACGGCACCCCAACTCATCGATGCATTTTTCACCCTCTTCGCCGATACTTCCTCCAACGCCCTTGGTACAATGGTCCGAGAAGTCGCGGACCTATATGAGGACAAGAACAAAGCTGATGCCCTCCGCAAAGCCTGGCAAGACTGGCGTGCTATCAATGAAGATTACCCCAGCTTGCCTGGCCTAAGTGGTATGCACGGCGCAACCTCGAGTTCAAGTGGTTGGGCCAATGCAGCATCTGCCAACCCAGCAGTTCCCAATGCGAAGGCCACGCAAAAGTACTCGAACCGTGTTCTGAAGCTCAAGAACAGCACAAGACTGGGCGGTCCCGCGCCTGTGTCTTCAAGCGGAGCATCATCATGGGCCGCTCGTCCTGCTGTCAGCGCTCCCCCTGCATCCTCGAGCGCATTCCCGTCTCTTCCCTCTGTCGGTAACTCCTCATCATCATCCGCCTCTCGCTCGAACTGGACGACTCCTGCCCCTTCATCCTCGTCCACAACTCTCAACCGACCCCGTCCTGCTCCTCGTCCTACCGGCGAGGATGCTTTCCCTGCTCTTCCCACGGCGCCAAAGCCCACCACTACAATCTTTGGCTATGGAAACGGCCGTGCCGTACGACGTGACTATGGAAACCGTGAGACAGGCTTCCAATGGGGCGGCAGTGGCTCAAATACACCAGCTGGTGAAGAGCCTGCCGAGGATGACGAGGCTGGTGGTAAGAAAAAGGGTGGCAAGAAAGGCAAGAAGGTCCTTGTCCAGTGGGGTTAAGTTGTCATTTGATAGATTGTAAGCGTATATATTGTCCAGTCGGTGGACAACCTTGGGTTCATGTCTGCAACTTAGGGGTGCTAGGTTTTGGTTGGGCGGGGTGAATGAAGTGGCATAGCGAAGGGTGATTTGCTTTTGAGGTAGCATGGCAGCGTGCAGAATGGCAATGCGATATGGCGGTTCAGTCTATGCTAAGATGGGCGAAACAGCGCAATAAAATGAAGAAAAGTTACAAGAAATGTACCTACTTAGGTTCTTATGATGATTACTACTACGTCATTATAGGCTTAAGAGTTGTGTATGTATTAGTATCAATGCAAAGCTTAGACGAAACTTGTCATACTTTAGAGTAAGCTCTTATGATAAATTATGATCACCAGCGTAAGCTTAAGAGTACTGAATAAACTTAGAAGTACTATTACAAGACGAAAGCCAAGCTTGTCATCCAATACCTAGAGGGCCGCAGGCTCGTAATACTCGCGAAACCGATCCGTCTTTTCCCACTGGACATTCCATACTACATTCCAACAAGTTAACAGCAACATAGGGAACCTAACGGTCCAGAATGAAAGATAACCTTCGGGAAGAGGTCCAACGGCCCGCTTGAGCGCATCAGGCATGTCTTCATAGTGATTCTTCTTGTTCCGTAGGGCACGAAGTAGGTCTAAAAGCCTTGATCCCGTATATTTCCGTTGCTTGCCGAGTGAATCAACGAAATCACGAGGCAAGACCTTCAGGAAATCGTGACTAATAACTTCCCCTGCGTGCCTTTCGAGCTCAGACAGCGCAAACGACGGCGGATCTCGGGGCTCCTTTTCGAAATGATCCGACACATCGCAAAGGAAGGCAAGCCTCTTCTTTGGGGACCAGAAGAAGGGGTGGGCCATGATATCCTTGGCAGTCGGGCGGTTCTTAGGGTCTGCTTCAAGCATGGATGCGATAAGATCCTTGGCCTCGTAGGCAAAGTCGCCGAGGGAGTCGAGAAGACTTAGGTTGTACTGGCCTTTTCGGATGTTGACTTCTCTCATATAGCGATCGCCGCAGTCAAAGGGATGTGACCCGTTGGTCAAAACATAGAAGAACACCAATCCAAGCGAGAAAATGTCAATAGCACGAGTGGCACGTCGAGGCATCATGTTGTCATCGACCAATACCGAGCCCGAGCCACTTTGAGTGCTGGCCTCCATCATGGCACCTTCTCGGGCATCATCGTCGAGGAGAAGCTCGGGGGCACGCCAGCCTGATGTTCCAGCGGCACGGCCCGTAGTCGCGCCGAAGGACGATTGCCCACCTTCCAGCTTTTTGCAGAGTCCGAAGTCAGAGACCAGCATTCTAGGCTTGCCGTCTTTGCCCATGTTGACCAGGATGTTCTGTGGCTTAAGGTCACGATGAACGATTCGGAGCTCGTGTAGGTGGCTAATGCCGTTGGTGATCTGATAAAGGATATTTGGCAAATCGTGTCGGCCAGCGTTGGCAAGGTCCCGGAAATAGTTGGGCTTTTCGACTACATCTGCTAGCGAAGCAGCACAGCGCTCGAGGGCTATGTAGAGAAATCCATCGCGGATTTGCTGGGAGTAATACCGAATGACTGGGAATGTTAGTCTTGGTTCTTCAAGAGTTCTTCAAAAGTGACCCAAGGGAGTCAAAACTCAGGACCTTGATCCTAAGAGACAGAAGACCTAAGCAAGCTCATACTAAGCTTAGGAGACTCTTGGGTGAATTCATCCCATGACCTTAGGATCAAGGTCTGAAGTCTTCTTGCCCCTTTACACACCAAATAACTTACCATTCGGATGATCATCACTCTCTCTCAACAGCCTCGTCTCCTGCGATGCGATGTCATAAAACTGAATCAACATTCGCTTGACGGCGACCGCTCTTCCGTCGAATTTACCCGCAAACACCAAGGTGCCATTGCTTCCTGTACCCAGTTGCTCATCCGTGTTCACCTCGATGTTTCCCATACGAATCGTAGAGCCTGTTACGGATTGCATGTCATCATGTACAGTCATGACATCTGGCTCGAGGCTGGGCCTCTCGCCCAACTTCTTCGCGTTGTTGACCGCGTCCTCGACGGTGGCGTTGGCTGGGTCGTCGCCGCGAGACAGGGACGTTTCTTGAGCACGACCTTTACGATGTTTGACACCCCCACGTCTACCTCTGTGAGCTTTCTTCTTCTTCTCTGGAGCTCCACCATTCTGGTTTCCACTTGCGGCCGTAGCGTTGACTTGGGGTTGAGCTTGAGGAGTATGGTGAATGTCAACCAATGTGTTGGCGGGAGCCTTCTCACTCGATTCGGCCGCCGGCTTTCTGGGCTTCGGGGTAGCTTCCCTGTCGCTAAGCTCCACCTCCTTGGAAGGTGTCTGGGGGAGCTTCTCCGGCTCCAAATTGGATGATTCGGGCGCAGGTATGACAGAGTCTTTGACTTTCTCTTCAAGCTTGTTTCTCACTGTTCCGGCCTTTGTTTCTTCGCTGACGGACCCGGTCGAGTGGTCAAGCGGGCCATCAGAATCGCTGCTATCAGCATCATCTGGTTGCTCCGTGTAGATAGGGGCATCAACCAAGCCCAAAATATTTTGCAATTCGTTCCAAAAGCCTCTTCGCTTTCCGCGCTGGAGGTGTCGACGGATGTTCTTGTTGTTGAAGTAGAGTAGTGAAACAAATATGATGATAACCACAGGGTTGGTGATGAAATCCTTGATGCTTTGGGCAGCGATCAAAGGAACCCTTTTGACGTTGGTGATCAGGGTTGGCTCGTCCGACCATGTCAAGTCTGTGGTCTTTGAATCATTATTCTCTACATCCTCATTCTTGTCGTACACGTCATACGGTTCTGGTCCCTCGATTGCACCAGCAGGCAAACTTGGCGTGTGTGCTCCTCCTCTCTGGTTGACAGTATCGAGGAAATGCGTTCCTACCAAGACCTTTGATAGCTTTGTTTGGTTGATCGTGTCCCAGGCTGGAGCAATGTCCCACCAATCGGGCCGGGACAATTGAGCAATGGGGGCATGGATAA
Organism: Fusarium beomiforme; assembly: GCA_002980475.2. Classification (NCBI taxonomy): domain Eukaryota; kingdom Fungi; phylum Ascomycota; class Sordariomycetes; order Hypocreales; family Nectriaceae; genus Fusarium; species Fusarium beomiforme. Next base: position 28,224 of record PVQB02000102.1, on the reverse strand, counting down.
TGAGAGGGTAAGATCGTCCAGACATGACGTACCAATCTCCAGTTCGAGTCTGGTTGAGAAAGATACTGTTGCTACGCATACGAGCGTGTGTCTCATCTTGCGGGGGCATTGGCGGTTGAGGAAGGACCACAAGATCAGGATTGCTGTCAGATGTAGCATCTCCTGGTCGGCACACGTCGAAAACGCGTGCTACAGGAGCTGCGAAGTGTTCACTGAAAAGGGGCTCTGCCTTTTCAGACCTGGCGTAATCGAACGCATAGATCTTGCCATCATGCTGGCTTGTGATGTACTTTTTGTCCAGGGAGGTCTGATGCTGTTGGAAAAGGTCGCTATCGTAGTTGTTGGGGCTCCACTCAGAATATCTAAGGGTAGCGATGGGAAGACCGTCTTCTCGTCGCTGAATACCAACAGTATATTCGGTCCTTCCTAGGGTTATGGTGCCAGTAGAGCTACACTCCAGGCTATTCTCGTCGTATAAAGTATCGGGACGCGAGCAACTCTCGGCTTCGTTAACATGGGATCCTGTAGCGCCGAACCATTTCAGGACTCTCCCCGTGGCTGCGTCAAGGGTAATCATTGTTGTCTTTTTATCGCCAGTGTAGACGACTGGGGAGCTTTCGTCGGCATAGGGGGCGAGCTCTTCGACAAGTTTTTTCATGGTGAAACCTGTCTTGACAAAACCACGATTAGAATCTGGAGCCCATAGGTAGATTCCGCCATCTCGGTTAGGCTCAACGGCCCAGATATAGTGATCGACTTGGTGATAGTTTTCATCGAGAATGGACTTCTGTGAGCGGTGGTGCTTCGTCTCTACCATAGGATGGTCGACTTCAAGATGCCAGCGTTCTTTTCCGGTTCGTCTATCGTTGGCGTATAGGTCTCCATCGACGGTCGCCAGAAGAACAAAGTCTTCCACTTCCCAATCCTTCAGACTCCGCGCAATCTGCGGCGAGGCAAGCCCAGAAGCAGGAATGCTACTGGACCGTTGATATCGTGAAGGGTTTGGTGCTCCTACGGACTGAGCCGGAGCCAAAGTTGCGAGGGCGCTCGCATCGTCAGGGATAATGATGTGTTCGTTTTCGTTTTCTCTTTTTCGGTTCTTAAGGACAGGGTCGTTCTTCTTCTGTTGCTGTTGCTGTGGCTGCTTGGGAACTGAAGCTCTTTTCACATTCTTGACAGTCTCACGAGCCGCCTTGGTAGCATCAATTGGGGTGGCTACCCACTGATGATGGATGGCGGCATCATCGGCGACTTGCTGACTGCTGCCGGCGCCGCCGGGACGCTGCAGCTGTGGTAGAGCGGGCTCCCCGGCGGCCGGTCGATGCTGCTGCTGAGCATCAACGAGCTGGAGCCAAGGCAGAAGGATGATAGCAAAGGCGATGAGGAGTCTCTGTTGCTGTAAGGGTCGACGCCCCTCGCCCGGAGGTCGTCGCAGCATTTTCGGCGGTCGATGTCGTGATGCGGTGATCACATGGAACCCACTAGGCAAGTACCTAGGCAGGTAAGTCTTTAATTCAATGTGGTGGTCGTAGAGCGGCAATGTCCATTAGATGGATGATATGGCAATATGGAGGGGACTCTAGTTGCAGTGAAGTCACACCACAGACAGACCCGCGGTGCGGAGTCGGTCGACGCGAAATCGGCGGTAAGTAAGGAGGGGCGAAAGGTTAAGTCGAAGCTTCACGCGTTCTATGGTTCAATAGCAGCTAGTGATGCTGTCGATGATGAGTATATAGATGAAAAAATTCCAGTTGAAACAATGGGATGGGAGAGAGGTTGGAAACAGAACAAGAAAAAGGTTGGGAAGGGAGAGAACCTGCCCTGGATTTAGTAGGAGTAGCACGACTCCTTCCTGCCCTGCCCTGGAACTGTCGGGTGTAAGAAAAGTAGGGGAATACGAATCTCATAAAATTATAACAATCTTATGTTATTATAGCCTAAGCATTTCATGTGTTTTAAATACTGTGTAGTTTTGAAAATTTTATTTATTTTTTGATTAATATTTTATAATTTCATCGCAGAATTGTAATAGTTATTCTGTTCTTTTCTTGCACCCCCAAGCCATTGCTGACACCAGTCGGGACCAGACATGTGCCTACGTTTCTGGTGGGTGAACCAGCGCGGCACGGACAGCAAGAAAGAAGGTCAGGGACTGACGAGGAATAGAGAGGGGAGGGGGTATGTGGCTTGGGTGAGGTATGAGGGCCGTGCAATCTTCACTGTGGGCGATCCAGACCCTTTTCTTTTCTGCGTCGTCGTCACAGGCCGGGGCTGGGACTCAATGTAAGACAGACACACGCTACTGGATACAAGCGACTTTTTTGACGAGAACAGACTCGATCTCAAATGTCTGACTGTGATCAGATCGAGGTTCCCTTGCATTGTTAAGCATGCCAAGCTATGTCATCAAGGTCAGTGGGACGATGCAAGGAGAATGAAATCGTTGTCGTAATAAATTTCAGCAGATGAGGCGCTGGACTCACTGGGAGTTATGCTGGAAGCTTTATCCTCCAATAGACATTCGCAATTTAGCAGTTACGGTTTCAAGCTGTCGATATTGGTGATGATTATCGCCCATGAAGTGACTCTTCACACTGTCCAGTTCCTGACTTTGTCGTTTTGTGGGTTCGCTTCCGCGCACCCCAGATCGGATGGTCCGTGCTTCGGGGGCCCTCTTGCTTCCGCCCTGGTGCTCTTTAAAGACGGTATTCAAAAATCTCTAGGGTAGCGGACTTTGTTAAATTGAAGTTATTGATAACGACGCGTAATTCAATTAGATATGGGATGATTTTGTTTGATTTGACTCTTTCAGGTAATTACAGGAGAACGACTAATTAGAAGCGAGGGCACATGAATTAACAGGGTTGCGTATGAGTTGATTCAGATTGTAATTGTCGACCTGCAAAATGGCTTTACCTACGGTCGCCAAGTACACCTCATGAATGTAGAGCTTGTATATTGTTACATATTAGCTTCTGCCTTTATCCTTTTAGTCTTTAAGAGACCATGCAGTAGCATAAAGTCCCAAAATCATGTCGCATAGTACCAAGGATTGACGCCCTTCTCAAATGTCATATGTTTCATTATAGCATAGTCTCCTTTCTAATCGTTTGTTCGAGATCTGTGTATCCCACTTAGGGTTCACTCCCTCGACAAGAGCGTTACTGTATTGATAACAATGCATGAGGTATTAATCCCAACCCTGGTTATAATGATGACCTCAGTCTAATGACAGAGGAATGCGGTCTGGAGCATGTCCCTCCCGATAGTCTAGCACCCTTTCCAGTACATTACTCAACCCAACCTCAAGCTGGTCCTTTCTCCTCAGCATTTCAGCTTCACAAGCAGGTGCATAACCCGAGAGTTCTTCGATGAACATGGTCAGCCCAGGTTGAAGTCTTTGGAAACAATCTCCAAAGTGGTCGACAAAGCCATCCCTCGTTATGCTCTCTAGATCTCTCGTCAAGCTAGTAATGAGCTTTGATTGGTCGATGCTGAACTAGAGAGGAATGTTAGTATAAGTCGATCAAGGGTGGCCCTTCGTGTCTTGCATCAAGCACTGCAAAAGTCTATCACGTACCAAGTCAAACATGATACAAATACTCTTCTGATCTTCGTATGGAAAAGGAGTCTTGGGCCGACCACCGATTCTGGTGAAAGCCTGTTGAAACCCTTCAATCATGTCCCGACAACGAAGGTATGTATTCTTCAAGAGAGTCAGTATATGTCAATTGAAGAAGAGAAACGCGTAATACCCCGACAATTCCAACTTGTACACCATGGCCGCCAATATTTCTGGCGTTCAAGAATACTTCGGAGCCTAGGCTGCTGACCTCCCGAATGACAGTCCGTATATCCTCTGGGGTTTTAGGAGAAGCCAAGACTACCGGTGCAATTGAATCATCTGTTAATGTGGCAACTGGCAAAATATCCAGCGAAGTTGTCGAGGAAGGCAGTCGAAAGGCGGATGTGGTGGCTATGGCAGTAATGCCAGATAGGATGAAGGCGTTGCGCATCATGCAGGGAAAAATCGGTGCCAGAACAGGAGCTTGAGTTAATGATGACCCTGACACAGTCGCCGTATTCGATCGAATTAGAAACGAGCTGCTGATATATGGTGCGATCTCGTAAACTTCTTCTGATATATCTGCTACTGGCAAGGATTGAGGGTTGAGTTGGGAGTTTTGAGCTCAGAGTTGCAGGTAGAACCCCCTCGATAAATTAAATATCGCACGCGATATGGAGGTCCACCCCTTTCTCAGAATCTCGTATCAGCTTACTAGTGTGTTATATCGGATATCAAGCCTTTTAAGTATAAATTTGAAGACATTTAATATGAAGTGGCGGAAACGGATGGCCAATAGCGGTTACAAGCCAAACAAGGCTGGCTGCGTACGACGAAGACGACCAACAACCGAAACTTGAATAATATGCCGGGTTTTACGCCAAGGTGCAGCGGATATAGCGGCCGGTAGTTGGGCTTCCGGACGGCAGAATTGCTTTTGTAAGACCTTGGCATCGAGAGCATCGAGGGCATCAAGAACATCGCCAAGCATAGAGGCGGAACACAAGGGAGACCAGCCAGACCATATATGTATGAATGCGAATATCAAGGACAAGCAGAGACATCAAGAGATTTATAGAATGCAAGGATGCATTGGCACACACGTTAACGTCCCTTGTCGATCATAAGCCTCAAATACAAAAGGTGAGTTGCCTTGGTGTATATGAAACATCGCAGATCTATTCATAACTCGAACTATATGTTCTCGCTGAGGATAAAGCAATGTAGAGATTGTAGTGAACTTAGATCCGCTTTGCTGGTTATTGATGCATTTTATCATCCCTTTTAACTCTATATAGACAGGAAGGAGGTATCACGGGAAAAAGAGTCAGGATAAAATAATTAGAGCGTTTTAGATCCGTTCAAGTGTCTTGGTGGAACAACAAAGCACGCCACACTGTAAGACCTTCATCTAACGTCTTGGATAGGCTGATATTGTGTGTAATAAATGGGCAAAGTGATGGAGCAGTACCTATTAACAATAAACTCATGACCGGGGAACTTTCTATCACGCAGCAAACACTACAAGCGGTGAGATAGATGAACATAAATACTCCAGAAAATGCTTTTAGCAAGTCCAAAGAACTGGACCTATCTTTCGTGTGAACATGACAAAGAATTTCATTACGTGACCCCTCGCCCTGACCTGTTTTTCTACCGAGATACAAGCAAATCACTCCCATGCAAATGCAGTGAAGACATCTATGGCAGGATCTCCTCACTCTCCTCAAGAACCTCCTCCACGATCTCCTCAATCACCCGATCCGCCTCTGATGTTGTGCCCTCAAGAGACTTTGTGTAGGCCTCTAGCAGAGGAGCATGGGGATCCTTTGGTAGGCCAAGGGCCTCGCGCTCTTCCAGCACCTCGGCCTCAACCTGCTCGCGCCAGTTGTACCACTCCTCGAGCATACGGCGGCGAGCCTCAACAACAGCCAAATCAGCAGATGCGCCACGGTCAGCATCTTCTTGCTCAAAGATGCGGCTGTACTCTCGAAGGTTCTTGCGGACAGCCTTCTGCTCCTCCTTAGTAAGGAGAGTTGCGGGCCGAGGGCGCCACGAGAACTGCTTGAACTTCTCAAGCGGCTCTTCTCGTAGAGCCTCGCCCTTGAAGTCGTAGATGTGGTAACCGTTTTCCATCTAAATCAGCTTAGTATAAGTGCCAGAATGAGTTCAATAAAGGAAGGGAACATACCGAGTGCTTCCAAGCGGAAGCCCACGAAGCAACGAAACGGCCTGAGGGGTCCCACTCGACATCTGTAACACCATAGTGATCGGCGGTGTTCATAGCCTGGAGGTTGGCAGTGAGGTCCTTGTCGGACTCGGGCTTGTCGCCCTCAAAATCAAGATCGAAGAAATCAAGGTCAGAGCTCTGTTGGTTGGCGATGGTGGCAATAACAACAAAGCGACCACGGGGTGACCAGTAAATGGCGTTGCTGTTCTTCTTGTCAAGCGTTCGGAGGTGCTTGAAGTTACCCACTTGTTGGCCCTTCTTGGCCTTCTCAGGGCAGAAGAAAGAGACTGCAGTCTTGGGAGGGACAGCAGTAACACCGACGGGCTCGGTTGTGGAGATGATGGCGAATCTGTCACCCTTAGGCTCCCAGGCGAAGTTGATAACGGTATCCTTAATAGTGTCAACGACCTCAACAGGGACACCCTTCTCCTTGACACGGAAAATTTCAAGTGTGGTGGCTTGAGACTTCTTGGACTTGGAGTGTCGGTCGACCTTGACGCAAATGTAGGCAGCCTCGGATTGCCAATGAAGCTTCGCGTCGCTAACGCTGAAGAGGTTCAGAGATCGGATGACCTGTTTTGAGGGGATGCTCATCAGTCCGACCTTGGCGGGGTTGCTGCCGATTTCGGGAGTCCAGTAGCAGAACAGCTGCTCGTAAGTCTTGACTCCCTCGCGCTTGGGAGTGGCAGGAGCCCAGTCGAAATCCACAACACCTTCAATCTTGATGGATGTCTTGTCGAGAAGGTTCATGCGGGGGAGCTCGTATACGGAAATGGACTGGCCGGGGTTGAGACGGGCAACATACTTGTCGTCAGCAGACCACTTGAAAGCAGGCCACTGCATCTTAGGAGGGGGCTTGCCATCCTCCACCTTGGGGGGTTCAAGATTGGCGAAAGATCGAAGAGGAGTAGCGGTAGCGATATCCCAAATCGCATAGTTCTTGCCATGGTCGTCGATCGAAAGAGCGGGGTGGCCTTCATCGGGGATAGAGATAGGGCGGTTGGACCAGGTGACGATGTACTTCTCACCAGGAGAGAAAGCGACCAAGTTCACGAAAGGGTGGGCAAATCGGGCTTGTCGTGTCCATGAAGGACCGCCCCAAAGCTGAACACCTTGAGCGTGAACAGAGGTGAGGTATGTACCGAGAGGAGACCACTGAACAAAGGTCTCAGTCCAGTGTTGTCGCTCAACGATGTTCTCGGGCTGATCCTTCTCGTTATTCCAGTAGACGCCAACGCTATCGCCCTTGTACATAACAAACTGGTCACGGCCGCGGCCTGAGGGATCCTTGAGGAACCATCGTAGATGCTCCTTCTCGGTGAACTCGTCGATGTGAGGGGGTTGGTAGGTCTCGTCGATACGACCTTCTCGTCCATATCGCTCGATGTCGGTGAACTTGTTGACGCGAAGGGTGTGCTTCTTGTCGAGGGGGGTAAGGTCGAGCTCGCGAGTAGCGGCGGCAGCCTCGGCGGGTGAAGAGTATTCAACAAAAGCGAACCTTGAAACGAGATCAGCTTCAAGCTCGATGCATCCATAATTCCATATCTGGCACCTACCGAAGAGACTTTCCATCGTCACCCATGGGCATGTGTATCAAGTCCTCGCGCGTCTTGCCGACTGTGTTGAGCTTTTTCAGCAAGAACTTGACGAGCTTGGGCTTCTGATCCTCTGTGACCTGAGGGAGGCCATCGATGACCACGAAGCTGTCATAGCCTTGTTCCAGCGAAACCTCGAATCGTTCTCGAAGATCGGAGATATCAATATCATCCTCGTTAAACTCGTCATCGTCAAGGTCGGCCTCGCGGAGGTGGTCGAAGGAGGGCGCCATGATGGGCGATATTTCGTTGTTGGAGGGGTGCAAGAAAAAATGCCCCGCTCTCACTCGTTTCTGTATGGTTTTTTTTCGAGGGTTTTGGAGGGTTCGGCTACCGAGCACAGGTTTGCGAAAATGGCCTTTTTGCGCGCGGGAGATATGACCTCTGGAAGACACGCAGAAGGTTGTCTAGAACGGCGCAGAAAGTCGCTCGGGATCGTGCGGAGTCTTGATGTTGCGGTGGCCAACCTAGTGCAGCACAAATTTGTTGTTCTGCTTCACTTTCCAGCGAAAGTGTGCGTGATGCGGAGAAATGATAATACCTGCCCGAAGCTTGAGGCTCCCATCGCGGGGCAAGTCACGTGTGGGCTTTGCTGGCCCCTGGAGTGGAGGGGCTGTTGTTTGCTAAGCTGGATGGGAGCTCCAGAAAAAAAGGCTGCAACGTCTACCCCAAGGCTGAAGCATATTGACGTTGACGACGACGATAACCTTTAACATTTTAATAGGTTTCGCCGTGTGCATAGTCGAATTGTTTGCCCATCATGGTATGTTTCTGGCTTTGCAAACGATATTTGCTCGAACATCTGATCTTCTCATACCGAGCATGCCATATACTAACCCATGCCCCTCTTAGTCTTTCCAACCAACCCAAATTTTTGAGGAGGGCACCACTGAGGAAAAGGGTGAGAATGCTCGTCTCGCCGCCTTTGTCGGTGCCATCGCCGTCGGTGACCTCGTGAAGAGCACCCTTGGCCCTAAGGGTATGGACAAGATTCTCCAGTCAGCGTATGTTGCGCCCATCTTGCGGTCGACAACCCCCCTTTTAACATGATGCTAGCTCCACCGCCGAAATCATGGTTACCAACGATGGTGCCACCATCCTCAAGTCGATTGCCCTCGATAACGCCGCCGCAAAGGTTCTGGTCAACATTTCGAAAGTTCAAGATGACGAAGTCGGTGACGGTACCACCTCGGTTGCTGTTCTCGCTGCCGAGCTGTTGAGAGAGGCGGAGAAGCTGGTTGACAAGAAGATCCACCCCCAGACTATCATTGAGGGTTACCGGATAGCCAGCCAGGCTGCGTTGAAGGCATTGGAAGGATCAGCCGTCGACCATAGCAAGAACCCCGAAGCTTTCCGAAAAGACCTGCTCGCAATTGCCCGAACAACACTCAGCTCTAAGGTTTTGGCGCAGGACCGCGACCAGTTCGCCGAGTTGGCCGTTGATGCTGTTCTCCGACTCAAGTCATCCGACCTCAACCACATTCAGATCATCAAGAAGGCTGGAGGTAAACTCAGCGACTCTTACCTCGATGAGGGTTTCATTCTCGATAAGAAGATTGGTGTCAACCAACCGAAGCGACTAGAGAAGGCCAAGATTCTGGTGGCCAACACCTCCATGGATACCGACAAGGTCAAGATCTTTGGTGCCCGTGTCAAGGTTGGTTCAACAAGCAAGCTTGCTGAGCTTGAGAAGGCCGAAAAGGAGAAGATGAAGGCCAAGGTGGAGAAGATCAAGGCGCACGGTATCAACTGCTTTATCAACCGACAACTTATCTACAACTGGCCTGAGCAGCTGTTTACTGATGCTGGTATCATGTCGATCGAGCATGCCGACTTCGATGGTATTGAGCGTCTGGCCCTGGTCACAGGCGGTGAGATCGCGTCGACTTTTGACCACCCCGACCAAGTCAAGCTTGGCCACTGTGACCTTATTGAGGAGGTTATTATTGGAGAAGATACTCTTATTAAGTTCTCTGGTGTTTCAGGTGGAGAAGCTTGCACAATTGTCCTTCGGGGTGCCACAGAACAGCTCCTTGATGAGGCTGAGCGAAGTCTGCACGACGCCCTTGCTGTTCTTTCCCAGACTGTCAAGGAACCCCGAACAACTCTTGGTGGTGGTTGTGCCGAGATGCTTATGGCCAAGGCAGTTGAAGGCGCTGCTACCCGAGTTGAGGGCAAGCGACAACTGGCTGTCTCCAGCTTTGCCGTCGCTCTTCGACAACTACCCACTATCCTGGCTGACAACGCTGGTCTCGACTCTGGTGACCTTGTTGCCAGATTGCGAAAGGCTCTCTACGATGGTCTCACAACCTACGGCCTGGACCTTATGACTCCCGGTGGCGGTATCGCTGATATGCGGGATCTCGGGGTTATCGAGAGTTACAAGTTGAAGAAGGCTGTGGTTTCTTCGGCCAGCGAGGCCGCAGAGGTAAGCACGGATCCAAATATCTTTCAATACTGAGTTCTAACATCACAACTAGCTTCTTCTTCGTGTGGACGATATCATCCGGGCAGCCCCTCGTCGACGAGAGCGCATGTAAGGCTGGGTTTAGGTAGCTGGTGAGGATGAGTCAATGTGCATAGACCATGATGATCTGTAATGATACCATAGATGCTGGAAAAATGCAAAAAAAGGACCATCTTGAATGAGCCTTGCCTTAAGACGAACATATAACAAATATGAATTTGAGCCGTTTGCGTTTGAGTGGGAAGTGTCCTGCCAGTGCCAGCAGCTGATAACTCCTGTTTGACACTCCTCTCCGTTGAAGATGACACTGGCAAACACTGCCGGCATTATCTATTGCTCACTATTGTTCCTTTTATTGAACGGTCGTAGCTTGTGAATTCTTTTTCTCTTTCTTCTCCCTCCTCCTGTGCATTCACTTCTTTGCAATCACTTTCTGCATCACAATCGTCGCGCATGCTCTTTCAACACTTCTACTTCAGCCTCAACACCATCTCGAAGATCACAAATCTATTTGCCTCGTCTATCATCTTCTCCAGGAAGTTTTCGTATCTCATTATCTCGTGAGCTCCATTTGTACATTCATCTTCCATTTGCTGAGTCTTTGGTGCTCATCCGCAACCTCATCGGAGGTTTCTTCGCTTATGATGGCGCCCGCCAAACCGAGGGAGCAATCCAAGATTATCGACTTCTTTCCATCATCGCCGTCCTCTCAACCCCTTATTCAACGTATCGTGAAACGTCACAAATCATCAAACAGGCCCGCGAAGAGTGGCAGCAAGCCCAAATCATCTGCCCAAGGGAGTCAAGAATCTCATCAAACCATGCCCAAGTCATCTCGGAAGCCCGAGCGACAGCGATCGCAAACACCAAGCCAACGGCCCCGTGCAGTCTCTTCACAGACTTCTACTCCCTCTACCCCAATCTCCAAGAACATGTCATCCCCCCAAATCACAAAGAAGCAAAGCTCAAAGGAAGCCAATGAGCGTGTCCTCGAAACGCCCCCCAAAAAGCGACCTGCAACGAGTAGTCAAGGAAAACAAACTCCAGAGAGAACGAACCAACTCGCCCAAGCAAACTCACCGCACACGCCTTTTGGTATCTCCTCTGGTGAGGAGTCCGATTCGGACTGTGTAATCGAAAAAGTCCTGCCATCGCCAAAGCGCAAGCTCGTTGCTCCCAGCCCGCGAGCTCGGCCAAGCAAGAAGCCCAAGACTGATCAGCGGTCTGCTGCTCAACGAGGCTATGCCTGTATCAAAGCATCCGTCCTCGCAAAGGATTCAACAGCGTCAGGACAGAAGAAGATACCAGCAAAGCCAGCCGCTCAGCGACAAGCAGCATCTGTACCTCCTCGCGCACCTTCACCCAACCTCACCTCGAGCTCTGTCGACCTAAGCCGAAGCAATTCTGTCCCTCCAACCAATATACCTATCAAAGCCAGCCAGGTTGAGCACAAGACCCAGCATGAAAACAGGTCCGATTCCTGTATTGAGAAGGCTCAGCTCTCCCCAAAGAAACGCCATCAACCCGATCAGCAAAAGGCAAATGCTAAGCGACGACGAATTGGTGACTCAATCGAAACCCCTGTATCAATTGATGCGGATGAGGCAGAAGACCAAATCGATTCAGACTGCGAGGTTGTCAAAGTTGGGATTTCCCCAATGCGACGACGGGCCGCCAAAATTCGTCCCTCAACTAACAGAGATCAAGACAAGGAGAGCTCTACTGAGAAGCAAAAGATTGCAACACCGCGCAAACCCAAGTCTCCCGCTGTAGTAAAGACGCCTACGCCTGCGACTTCAGTCGCTGCATGCGACAACACGCCCAGCCGAGCTGTGCACATCGATCTTACCCAGGAGTCCTCCGATAGCTCCGATTTCTCAGATGAGGAGACTGCCATCTCAAAATCCCAACCAGCCCTGCCGACACCCGTCGAAAATGCCCTTAACTCCCAGGATCCCCGGGCCGCTGCTACCGAGCATGCTGTCAGTAGCGACACCGACAAACGTATATCTGCTCCCGAAGAGACCATCTCTGACCAAGAACAAAAACAGTCTTCTCCCGAAGATGTCATGAGTTCTTTGTGGGATTGGACTAAGTGCCCCCAGACAAATAAAGCCCCCTCAATCTCTAGCAGCAACCGCTCGTCTCTCGATCACGAACTACTACTCTCTACTGCGCCTGAACAACCTTACGATGATTCTGCTGCCAAGAAAATCAAGGTTGAAGCTCACGACGACGACATGGCATCCATCAAGAAGGAGAGCATAGGGTTATACAACTCTGATGATTACGAAGACAGTGACGATGAGTCTCGGGACGGAGGCATGTGTTCTATCAAGCAAGAGAGCAGCCCAATGCATGCCCCTTTCTCTGACGATGAAGGAGGATCTGACGAAGACGGTATCAGGTCCATTAAACTGGAGGAATTCTCGAGCCCCAGGAGTATCTTTACAGTGAAGCAATACGAATTTGATTCCAACGAGGACAGCGAAGAAGAATACCAAGGACTTTCAGACCTCAGTGACGACGAGGTTTCTCAAGCCGCCATGCCGAATGACAGCGAAGAGAACGGGGGTTTGAGGTCGTCGCCGCCTCTTTCTTATCAGCCGCCACAAGACGACGTCTCGCCGAAAGCTGTGTTTGCAACAGTTGACGAGACCACCCGCAACCCAGTCGCTAAACATTTGAACAATGTATCTGGAAGCATGAAGACTCATCTCGTCAAGCCAGGGATGAAATATGAGAAGCGCCCCTCGCCATCAGTGTATGAGCTTCAACCAGTCTACAGTGGTGAGAAGCTCGTGGAGAGTCACACTCCAGGAACGCCTGCTCACCAAAAGGTTCTTACCAAAACGCCGACGACATCAGGGGATCTGGTGTCTAAGAACTGGACGTGGACTTCGCCACTGCCAAAAGGAGCTCAATGGCTTCAACAAAGTAAGTCGCATTTCCATTTTCTGTTGAGTTCAATGTACTGACATCAATCTCAGAAGAAGAATTTACACCCCTGGAATCTATACAGGACGAAAATACTGCAAGCAATGCAGCCTCCAGCCAAGGAACACCCACGAAGATTTCCGTAAAGCGACCTGTCAGCCAGAAGCGAGCCAAGACCCAACGGAACACAACCGATGTGGAAGAGTCTGAGGACGAACTGGAAAAGAGGCTCCAGGAGCAGCAGTTGGAGCCAGGGCCTGATAAGCACTGGACCAAACCTTTAGAGAAAGAGCTCAAACCTCCAGTCATTCGAGACGGCGTTTCGGAACACGCTATCAAGCCCACGGTCGCTCTATTCAAGAAGAAGATTGCCGCCGGACAAGGCTTCCGTCACGACAAGAGCAGCAACTCCAACAAGAAGTACAACTGGGAAACTGACTGGAGCATGCCAGCGTCCCTGAACGAACGCGAGTCACATGCCGTAGCCATGGAACTCGAACATAGGGGAATCAAGACCGGCAAGCAATACAGCAATTTTTGGTACAACCTTACAATGAAGTTTTCACAACTTGCAGGCTCGCCTATCCCGCTTTTTACGGCAAAGAAAAAGGCACTCGATACTTTTGTCGAAGAAGCCATGCAGAACCAGGCAATCAGAAGGCGAAACAAACGCAAAATCACCAAAGCGCAAAAGAAATCGAGACGCCTGGAGAACAAGAAGCAGCAGCCCAAAGATGTCGACGCATTTCTCATTCCAGGAGATACAGACGAGAGCGAAGCCGAAGGTTCCGATTCCGATGTCAGCGGGGCCGATCTGATCGCTAAAATGCAGGCGGACATTGAGAAGCGGAAAAAGGTATCCGGAGGTGGAACGAGCTGTGGGCTTCGACGGAAGAACGTCGAATGTGATGTATAAGAACGGGAATTGGGAATATGGATCGATGTATGGTCAAAATGTAATAACGAACACGCACGGATGAAGTCACATTTTTGGAGGATAACGCAGGACAAGATGTAGGGGTAAGCACGCCTCACTACGGCTGATTGCCATGGTCCTTCAATATGAGAGTTACAAGAAGTTTGGAGTCATTACCCGCAACGCCGGCAGAGGGGCCCCGAGGGGTTATTATAAATAAATCGCGAAATTGCTTGTTTTCAATGTCTGAGGTTCGATGTGAACATGGGAGCTGAAAATCTTGGAGTTGTGAGATATGATTGGCTGTGGTTGTTCATTAGCCGCGCATATGCGGCCGAGATTAATTAGCAGGGGGTCGCTTACACTTGGCACTGTGAACGTGGCTTTATATTATTGACGACTTATGATAGGGACAAGTAGAGAAATCCTCATGGATTGAAGAGTTTTTTTCCGTGACTGAAGAGTGTTTACTGAGAGTTGGCAAGACATTTGGAGATATAGTCATACTTTGAGTTCCTGTTCTAGGCTTGCAATTGAGAAGAATGAAAGCTTAGGCTCTATCGCATTGACTCATAACAATCGAGAGATTATACTCCTGTTTAACCTTGGGGCACATCATTTTAGCGGTCTCACACAGTCTCCAAAGAGGATCCACAGTGCAAGCCCCTGGAGTGGGTGGCTTGATCCGATAAGGCCATGTCCACACCCACAACAACCCATGGTTAAAAATAAGGCAAAAGTCACCAGTGCGCTATTTTAGTATGATAAAGTACAAGCACTCTACCTTTCTACCACCCAAAGTGTGGGTGGGATCATCCCCTTGGCCTTGTCATCGTCGCTCATTTGGGGATCCTCATCCACTTCCCGGTTTAACTTGACTTGCTTGTGCTTGACTTGACCTTGACCTTGGACTTCCTTGCCTTGATGCTTGAATCTCACTCGTTTTTCCTTCTTCGTCTCCTTGTCAGCTCCCGTCTCTTTTTTTCCTTTTCCTTCTTGTCTATACTCCCGGCTCGCTCTGCATCATCTTTCGTTCTCCAATCGTATTCTTGTCTCAAACCCTTCAACTTTAGACTAATCAACCCCTTTGTTTTGGAGGCTACTCCTTCTCAACTCCGCGCTTAATTCTGGGTAGTTAATATCTCGTCATCCCGGCAGCGACCGCTTATCCATTGTCCGGGGTTGCAAAATCTTGTTCCCTCCTACGGTCGTTTTCCTTATGAGAGCGGGAGTGTCTCTTATCCATCCTCTTTAAACCATTCAACCTTAGTCTCTCGTTGATCGATTGATACCGTTATATCGCTCTTGCCGGCACAGCACAACAACAACGTTCAATTTCGGCCTCCTTTCACTTCGTCCCCTCGCTATTATATCCCTTTCCATACCAGACTTGCTTTAGTACGACTTCTTTTTGGCCCGATTATTTGGTTCACGCAAACCCTGGTATTTTTGAAACGGCTCCCTCCAACCCCAACATTCAGTGCCCATAACAACGGTTACCGCCAAACCCGACAAAGTAAAGCATCCCAACACAGCGCAGCCGAACAAAACAGACGCGACCGCCTTAACCGAATAACGAGAACGTCGCAAGCCACGCTCTCGATTCAATTGACGAATAAACGCTCTTTATCAGAAGAGAACCGCTTGCTTGACCCCCTTTGGGCGAGTCGACAGAGTCCTCTCGTCCATTCGTTTGTTGTTCACAGGGAGATGCGACAATGATTCGTACTCTTGAAATCGGCAGTGTTCTCCCCAGCCCCGACTCTCCGCCAGGGATGACGACTTCAAAGAGTTCCAAGACTTCTTCTTTCCAATCCTTCGATAGCGACGATGGCAGCGTCTTGGCCGACGTTGGCCATTTCGAAGAAATTGGCCTCGACGACGACACCGTCACGCTTAAGAGCCCTTCCAAAGTCGACGTTCGTCCCACTCTAGCCAAAGCCCCTTCGAGCCGAACCCTCGCAGCAGGTAAAACTGCTTCCAAAGCCCGCCCGCCATTCCCAACTCTCGAGACCAACTTGTACACCTCGAACCCCAGAAGCACCAATTTAAGCGCATTGACCGAGCCCCTTTCTGCCACACGACCAAAGACTTTGACAAGCCCGTCTTCAGCCTCTCTTCCTTTCCCTCGAAGACGAAGCCCCAGTCCTGCCTATTCGCTCAACCCGAGGGATCCGAGAGACCTCAGTTTCCCTCAAAAGCCTCGCCGAGGCAGCTGGCAGGCCGGCCGCGACCGCAAATCTTTCACCGACCTCGAGCGGGAATGTGATGAAGACGATGGCGACGATATTCCCGATGGCATGTTTCTGGACAACGTGCCACTATCCCCCCGGCCTATGCAAGAGCGCACGCCTAGTCGACCATCCTCCGTCTCCCCATCACCCAATCGATCCAAAGAACGAGTCAGAAGTGTCGGCAATGGAACCCCCGCAGTCGCGCAAGCCCAGGGCTCTCTCCGGTCGCCAACTTGGAAGACCGATGACAACCCTCGCAGCCCAGCCAAGCAACGGGCGCACAGTTGGAACGCTGCGTTGGCAGAATTGAACGCCGAGGCCAAGACTTTGACAGAGAAGCTCGAGGAGCACGCCGATGAGATGGAGGAGCAACAAGCCAGGCGCCCCGCGAATCAGCGTCCCAACACGTGGAGTGCCAGTAGACGATCTGTTGACACCTTGGACAAGAAGCAGCGTGTCAAATCAACTCCCGAACTGCCACCTCTTCGCAAGACAAACATTATGATCGACCCTCTTCCTGTTTCGAAGGAGAAAGAGGCCGTTTTGAGCCGGACGCGGCCATCGTGGCTACCGCCCAAAGACCCTGCCGAGGAACGTCGACATCTGAAGGAGTATCAAAAGATGATGGCAGCTAGTGCTAAGGCCGAGGAACGACGCGAAGCCTCACGCAAGGCCAAGATCGAGGGACGAGATAGCACGGCTGACAACCTGATGCAAACTTGGGAGAGGGACGTTATCCCACGATGGACCGAAGCCATTCGCGAACGCAGGACAAGAGAACTTTGGTGGAGAGGAATCGCGCCCCGAAGCCGCGGTCTTATCTGGGGTCGAGCAATTGGAAACGAGCTGGGTCTGTCAGAAACGTCTTACAAGGCGGCACTTGCAAGAGCTCAAGAGATTGAAGCCAGAGTCAAAGATGATAAGGGCGACGCCGAGGACAACAGAAGAGCAAAGTGGTTCCAGGAGATCCGAAGAGATGCTGCACAGAACACTTGGAAGGATCTCAGGATTTTTGAGGTCGAAGGACCACTGCACCAAAGTCTTGTTGACGTGCTGAGTGCGTATGCCATGTACAGAAGCGACATTGGCTATGTACGTGGTTGCAACGTAAGTACAACAGCCACCTTGTGCCACCCGGATGCTAACCAAGTCCGTCAGACAATCGCTGCGTTATTGCTTCTCAACCTGCCTAATGCTGCGACTGCATTCGTCGCACTCGCTAACGTTCTCAATCGCCCATTGCCTCTGTCCTTTTACACGGGAGACCCCGGTGCACAAGCATCCGCCTTCAACCTCATCATGCAAACACTTTCTCTCAAATCCGCCCCTCTTCATGCGCATCTTACCAAAAAGATACAAACTGCCGAATTGGAACAATCCTTATCAGGGATTTTGACGGCTATTTTCACACAACACTTGGCAATAGATGAGGCTGCCCGTCTATGGGACGTATATGTCTTTGAAGGGGATGCCCTCCTAATTCGAGCTGCTGTTGCCCTTCTGCTCAGCAGAGAGATGACGCTTCTCGGCGCCAAGACAGCTGAGGAAGTAAAGACAATTCTTGATGAAAGAAACGCCAAAGTCTCTGCGGCAAGAGTCGCTGGAGAGGTGGGTGCCGAGGACAAATTTATGATGTCAGTCCGTGAGGCAGGAAAAGCTTAAGGCGTTATATAATCGGGCCACCGTTTGGAAAAGGCTCTGGGGCTTGTGAAGCAAGCTGTACATTTGGGATAGATGGTGGACATATCTGCTCCATTTCACGGCGTTTACTACATGGGTGGACTGTGTGGATATTTGGTTGGACGTAGAAGGCATGGTTATGAGAAAGGTCTTTGAAGGCTATAGAGCGGATTTATCTTCGTAATTTGCCGTTGTCTATGGTTGACAACGAGATTTTGAATCAACATATTTGATGATCACATACTGTCAATTATTCATTTTTATGAGAAATCTAGGATTACATGGTGTTAGATAGAAGTAGCCCGACGTCGAATTTGGATGAAATCATGAATGTTTATGGTGAGCTTTGAGATCACAACACCATCAATCAATGATGGACTCATACGGCCATTTCTTGTGCCCAACAAGTGCAGCCATACGACTTAATTGGATGAGAATGTACTTGACAACATACAAGCCAATGAATGACATTTCAAGAAACTGAGACATCTCCGTGACCGGTGAGAGAATGGTACGATGAATTTTCAAAACTCCTCTATGTGCTACAGGGTAAACTGGTTGCCTGGTTCAGCCTCCAGCGATGAACAAATTCCAATGCACGGAAGTTGACTGGGTACGTTGGAGACGCAGGAAGAGGGAGAATACTTATTAATGACTAATGGGAAAATGGGATATCGGCAATACTTTCCACAAATATTATGCTGAGGTCATCCGGAAATGATGCTATCATCAAGATGGGGAAGCTTTAGCGCACAAAAGCCATCTAAGACAAGATCGCTATTCCTGTGGCTTCTCAAACCTCCACGAGGAATGGAAAATAGCATCTCGATGAAGTCAACTAATTCGTGCATGAAAACGACTGGCATGCATTCCCAAATGCCAGTTTCAACTTGTTTGCTTCATGAAACGCCATTGTGGAACGATGAAAGGAAGCGTGTTTGTGACAAGCCAAACCACGTGATCACCGCCAACTTTTGACCCCTCACCACTTACCACACGAAGAGTGAGAGCAGACAAAAACATCCAAACACCACCGTCCTAATCATTCTCTCCACCCACTTACACCGCAAGAACCCCTCTAAAACGGGCAACGCGACCCTCACTATGCCAGCCGGATATAAGCATGGCGACACGCCCAAGAAGGCCATGGTTCGAGGCACCATCTCGTACCTCGAGTCTCAAGGCTTGCCTGTCAACAAGTCAGCCATCTTTCGGCACTTTGATCTGTCGCGATCCCAAGGTTATGCCGCGTTGAGCGTCCCCGCGTCTAAGCGCAATGATCCCGAATGGGAGGAGACGCGCGGGCGACCGCTCAAAATCTCCGAAGAGGATCAGCAAAAGATGGAGAAGATTCTATGGAACGACGCCTATATCAATGTTAACCTGAACTGGCATGGATTGGCCAAAGAGGCTGGTGTCGAAGTTGACGTGAACCCCAGAACGCTGCACAGAACAATGGGAACTTTGGGTTATAGACGATGTCTAAGTTGTCCGAGAACCTGGGTCCATAAGAAGGCTCGTGAGAAGAGAGTCGAATACGCCAGACGCATGCTTGAAGCATATCCCCATCCGCAGGACTGGAGAGCCGTCCGCTTCAGTATTGAGCTGCACTTTGGGTTTGGCCTTGACGGAAAGATGCGTCTTATTCCCCGACCTGGAGAACGGTTCTGCGAGACATGCGCAACAACCCCCGAGGCTGAGTGGCCACGCGACCTGCGAAAGGCCCATGCCTGGGTTGCTGTAGGTTACGGGTTCAAGAGCGAACCCGTCTTCTATGAGGATTCCACCAGCCCAAACTGCACAGGCGTCATGTCCATGCAAGAGTACAAAGACCACATTCTCGAAAAGACGGTCAAGCCATGGCTCAACACCACAGGCCCGCAGAGTTTTATCCTCGAAGAAGACTGCGAGGCTTTTGCCCACGGTGCTGCAAGCAAAGTCAACCTGGTTCAGCAATGGAAGGATGAGCATGGCCTTCGATACTACTACAACTGCGGCGACAGCCCCGACTTGAACCCTCTCGACAGCCTGTGGCCCCAGCGCAAGCAGTGGAATCTGGATGCGCCCAAGGACTGGGAGGACGAAACGCTCCAGAAGATGGTCCGAGAGGTGTGGGCAGGATTCGACATCGAGAGGGTCAACGTGTGGGTTGATTTCATGCCGCAGCGCCTCCAGCAAGTGATTGAATCAGACGGCGCGCTGGTGCCTTGGTGATTGCCGTGAGTTTTAGCGTTGTTTGTTTGTGATGCTGTTACGAAGCGATGGATTAAAAAGAAAACTTGGAAGGGGTTTGTCATATGTGTTGTTCTTGATGCTTGTTGAACTCAGATGTTATTGGTATGGAGTACAGATTGGGAGAAGTCTCATGATAGATGAATTAAGATGGAAAGACGACTGTTCATCGGTCAGCAGTAGATCCTAATCAATATATGAAGATCGTTATGCCGGAGGCTCAAGTGTTGCACTCTGTTTAAAGAGCATGTTGGGGATGGCGCTTCATCCCAAGCCATGTGCGAAAGGCAAGAAGGCAAAGTAGACAAGCTGTAGATGCATTATTTGTTCCAGTATTCTTTTGGTCTTATACTGGACTTTCCATCCCAAGATCAGGTTTCGTCCCATTCGTCAACGAATTCGGTTACATGATATTCTAGTATGGAACGAAGTATCAAGGACAACCCTTAGCTGACGGATGCAGAATTAAAGACGAAAAGAATAGAAGCTCTTGGCTTGGAGAAAGAGAACAAACTACGCGATGTCCTCAGTCCTCACCTGAATTCATCAAGAAGTGTCCTCAAGTCTCAAGTCTGCCGACCATGGCCAGAAGCCTTTCAAGTGAAAGACATAGCCAAAAGTTTTTACTTACTCATTAAGAATAAGTCTACAAAACCAGAACCACTCTTATGCACGGAATAGAAGCCCTTAATCACAGCCCTTATCTCTCGGCTCTTTGGCTGCATGCCCACTTCGCCAGTGGCCTCGCACCGCGAGCTCCGACCTTCACAACCTCCTCCACTCTCCACCACCACAAATATTTCAACTCTGCCTCTCCCAGTCTCTTCCCTTCCCATCTGAGATTTCTCTTTACATCATCTGTCGCTACTATATTTCAGCCAAGCATTTGCTTTCATTCCTCTTCTTGCTCATGCTGCTTTAGCCCCAACCCCCCTTCTCTATTTCTCCGTCGCTTCTACGTATGGGTTCTCCAAATCCCTTCGAAAAGACAGAAAAGTCTTCTGGTGATAATTCCTTGAAGTTTGAAGTTCCATTCTTTTCGGACTTCAACAAAACCCAAGCCCCAATCTCTCGAGAAGCAAGTCAGGAGTCCAGTCATTTATGGATGAATGACTACCTCAAGCCTGCTACTTCAATCTCTGACTCCAGGCTCGACAACCTAAACACTCAAGCACCGATCATCCGAAACTTGCCCAACGTGTTTGAGAATCTCTGGGGAGGCATGAGAGATCAAAGTGTTGATATCAAGAACATTGGGACTGGCCATCATGATGATCGGTTGATCAAAGATCGTCATGGCCAGTTTCGCGAACCGTCCTTGAGACGTGGCTTTGGGTTTCTCTATCAAACGCCAAGAGCACTTGGCGATATTCCGGCCGGTCAGATCAATGAGTATCAACGTCATACCGCTCAAACTATGGAACCGATCGCAGAAACACAGCCTTCTACCTCGGCGCCGCAGACATGTAGTTCGGGTAGCCAGCGTCCGCAGCCGAGCGGCAACAACAAAACCAACAATCCGGTAAGTTTTGACACCGACATGCGTATACCGGTCCGACCATGTACTGACGTTTATTCAAGTATGATCTAGTGAAGGCTAAATTTAGAAGAGGCGATCTACAAACTGGTGCGAGCGTCCAGATAGCTCTGCGTCCTTCCAAGGCCAAGGGGCAACCGAATACAAAGCAGCCAAAAATAATGATCAATCTGGATCACTGCGAAGAGGCTGAGAAAGTAGCGCTTCTTAGAACATGATTGGAACTAAAAGAAGTCTATATGCGGTCCAACAAAAAAGCCAAACAGTTTTAGGAGACTGTTGGGGCCAAAGTCCAATACTCCAAGACGAAAAAGAAAGAGAAGAAAGCCAAATGGAAGTTGATCAGAGGATGCGTCGAAACGTGGTGCGAGTCGAGGAGATTGCGAGAAACGAGGGATGGACGTGCAAACTCCGATTCTGAGCTGGATGCCCTGTTAGACGAGTGGCACAAATTGCATGCTACAAAATTCTGTGCCGACAACCGCGACCTGCTGGAGATCGCCGGTTGGACTCAGGCTGATGGACAGAATGCAAACAATTCTCCCGATGCTTCTGATCCTCCTCAAAGCACCCCTCAGAGTGAGCAAGTAGCTGCGGGGTTGGATTTCGAAGGTACTATCTGGCCTGCCGTCCAAGAAAAGTTTATGGAGTTCGCAGAAGCAAAAATTCTGAGCTGGAATGAATCAAAGCTGCGGGAAAGAATACAGGCACTGGAGTCTTTAACACGTCCCCCGCTCTTGAAGGCAAATAGCTCCCCCGAGTCTTATCAGACATACGTGGAGTACCTGAGGAACCGCATAGAGGCTGCAGGGAAGAACTCAACAGCGATCCGAAATACAGAAGCTGTTATGTCGATGGCTCTAGACCTGCTGCCAGGTTTAGAGGAGCAACTGCGGGAACAGCTAGACCGTGTGCTCAACAAAGAGGAAGCTCGTCCTGATGTCGATACCAACCAGGGCTGGGCCTCTGACAATGCTCGCAGCGAGGGTGGCAATGATGCTGAAGAATCTCATGATGAAAGCAGTGAAGATTTTCAGGAAAGGTTGAAACAGAATGACGGAGGACGAACTCCAGAATTTGTCTGATGAGAACCCAGAAGAGGACGATGACCTTGAGAGTTTTGATGAAGTCTATGCAGAATATAGCAAAGACCTGACGTATCGAGATCCCGGAGAGACTCCTCAACATTACACAGGAGGGATCATGGAATCAATCGAGCCTCGTACTCCGATTGTAACTCCACGTTCAATGGCCCAGCTTCGCTACTATGAGAAGAAGTACATCGAGGCGAGGAGGGCTGCAAAAGCCCAGGAAGAGGCAGAGATGGATGGACTGCGTTCAGTGGATGGAAGCGAGCGGGACCTGGCAAGACGGAAAAGAAAAGCACCGGATATTGATGAGTTCCCTCTTGTCATCAGAAGCAAGTTGAGGGTGCAAAGGCTCGCCGCACCGGCCACCCCGACTCCTCCGGCGAAAAAGAAACAACGACTAGACGAAAGACAATACAGCCCGACTTCTACAGCTTCTTCTTCTTCTGAGCTGCCAACTGCCACTACAACTGCCGCTGCTACAGCTTCCAAGCCAGGAGAAATAGCGGGACCTTCACCTTGCTTATTTGTGACGCCTGATCCCGCTGCGCGACGGACCAACACACCTTTAATCTTCAGGAAACGTTCTTCTCGGCATATTGAACCAGAGGAGCGGTCTGAACGGTTTCGCGAAGAAACGGCCGAGTTCCTGGCTATGACACCCAGTGCCCGGGAGGTGATGCTTTACAATGCTCTTCGGGAGATGCGCCAACGACAAGGATAGAGATCATGATTGCTTATGAAATTGCTTGACATGTTGGTTTAACCTTGCTAAGCCTTTGGCTACCAATGTCAGTTGCAAGTAATTTATAGATGTTAAAGGAAGAGGGAACCTAATAATTGAGCGGCCATAGGATGGGTGATTGGCTGCTTGGAACCTGTACTATAAATGTCTGGGAATGACTGCTTGATAGTAAAGGTGAAAGGGAAATAGGCTGTTGATAGAATTAGATCGTGGTCTTGGTACTGCGTTGGGATTAGCTATAATGTTACTAGAGTTCTAGATATCACAATGATGCCGCAGGCAGTACTACACAGCTATGCTCCCTCACAAAGATGAGCTAGTTTTCTCCCTATCTAACTCAGGAAATATGAGAATTTGCACGATTGATTAAGCAAATCCTCATTATTCGTAAAACTGCTTGCTACAAAGGCTGAGGCACCGCAGCCAATGTTCGATGTTTGGCGTGCTAGTGGGACAATATCTGCAGAAACTCGGCACTGCCCAAACAAATCCTCCACACCAACTCTCCTCCACCCACCTTTACCTCTCCTACTTCGGCCATTCTAAAAGACACCTATCTACTGGTCTTGAGCAGAACTCGCTAGTACTCAAACAAACACCTATTCTTGGTATCACACCTGGTCGCCCATGATGAAGACTAAAAGACCCCCAGAGAAGCATACGCCGAAAGGGAAGGAGCATCAAAAGTCGAATATAATTGACTTGAGCGAGTCTCCCGCTAAGAACTCATTGCAGAAAGGGTCTCATAATGAGACAAACACGGCTAAGAAGGCCGTGAGTACTGGCGTCAAAATGACGCCTTTCTCCATCGTCGCTTGCGATAGGCCCACGACGAGAAATTCGAAGCACAAGGGAGTGGCAACCTCTCCGCCCTCTCCAAATTTTCTCTTCAAATGACTTTGATCCGCCCCAAGCAGATCCAACACCTAGAACTAATGCTGTATGTCCAACCTCATATCAAGGGTATCTTGACTAACATAGCGTAGAATGGAAACAACGGTCAAGCACAGGCGCAGAATGCCCGCTCTAACGCCAGCGCTGGCTCTGCCACGACTCAGGACAATCCTCGACGCTCATTCAGCACCGAACAAAAATGCAGCATACTGGAAATTTGCTTGTCTATCAAAGACCGGTATCTTGCAATGCCCCTAGCTCAGCACCAGGACCAGGAGCCGTTTTGGAATACCGTTTGGAGGGACAAACTCCCATCGAACTTGGCAAGCAAGTTCAGCACTTGGAAGAGTGTCAAGGAATGCGTTGAATCATGGTGCTACTCGAGACGCACACTTCTAAGAGAAGGCAGGCTGCCGGTGGTATCCCAGGGCCAACCTGAGCTTGAAACTCTGGTTGACGACTGGAACACAGTCTTTGTGGCAAGATTCTGTCAGCTCCACCGAGGGTATTTTGAGACTGGCGTGTGGGACAGAACAAAAGACAAGAGTCTCGAGCATAATCTCTGACCACGTGAACGAATGGATCTCAGAAAGCTTACAGAGAAGACGCCATGAGCTAGAGAGTTCGGCACGACCCAGACTTCTTTCAAACCACAGCTCATCGACCGAGTATGACAACGCTGTCAAAAGTGTTCAAGATGGCTTTACTGCAAGCCAGCGAGATCGGGCACAAATCGTAGAGACCGAAGCTGTGCTATCGATGGCTATTGAACTTCGTCCGATGCTTATGAAGGCGATTGCACAACATCTGAGTGGGAGACAATCTCATCAAGACCGAGATGGAGAATCTCATACTGAGCTCACTTCGCCTACAGGACCGGCTGTTGTCCTGAGAAGCCCAAGACAAAATGGTGCCCTAGGTGCTAGCCCCAAAGACAGACTCGCTTTTACTATTCCGTCCAGGGGAGGTTCGACTTCAGCCTCTTCAACAGCACCACAGTCGAATCCTGCTACTAGTTTAATGCCTTTAGGAAGAAATATCTTACAATCAATACCGGGGTTGGGAAAGATTGAGCCGACAAGAAAAAGGAAAGGTTTGGAGCCCCCTCCTCGTAGCACACCTCCTATCGTTCTCAATCCCTGTGGCCCAGCCACATCGAGCAGCTTCAATGCCAGGACCCAAAGCAACAGCGAGCAGACTAGCGCATCGAACGACCCGGCAAAACGGCAGCGGCTAGATGATGGGAGCTCTTCTAATGCTGTTGCACGAACGGAGTTCCCGCTTAGGGGTAGAGTGGAGCCAAACAGGCCGCAAGGAAAACTCTCACCTTCAAGGTATGAGAATACTTACCATGGGCTAAATGTGCCATGCTTACAACCTGATAGGAATGCCTCAGAATCTCGAGCCCCAGGAAAATCGCCTTCACTTCCGGCACATCGACAGGATAGGTCCACGAGTAGCTTCTCGAGCAGTCACAACTTACAATATCCAGACTCATGGATCAACGACTGGGAACGCCCTCGTCACCCGCAGCCGCGAGGCTTTCGAGAGGACACGGTGGAATTTGAGGCCATGTCTGTGCATAGACAGAATGTAGTTCTGCGCAATCAGAATCGAACCATCCTCGAGAAACTCGAGGAACTGAAGCCTCGTTCAGAGAGAGACCCGAGAGGTGACCGCGACTCCTATCGACGGTACTGACCGGGACATTTTGAATACATTGGGATTTGGACGGATTACAAGATGCGAGCCATGACTATCTCCAGGTCCCCTAATTTGGCGAAGGAAGAGCAACGACCAATGGATGACTTTTGGCCCATGATTTTCTCCTTGGTGGAGCAGACACTTTTTGTACAGTACATCTCAACATCTAGATGCCAGAAGTAGCAAGGAAGGCATTCAACAAATGCAGATTGTGAGGAATAGATGATCCCAGTTGTTGAAACGAAAACAAGAACCGACCTAAATTCGTGATATCGAACCATCATGACATGACTCCGGAAGAGGCTCTCGGAGATCATCTTGACAGAACACCAGGCTAATACCGGTGCATCAGCAATCAGGGACAGCACCAGCGAAGAGGAAGTTCTTGAACTTGTAACAGTCTCATTGAGCTCTATAATAATATTTGCCACCAATTCTACTGAATGTTTACGGGCTTGTAGTACCAGTAAACTGAAGAACAATTCGTGATACCTGAGGTACTCTATCTCTTTCTTGGACCCAGAGCAGGATTGGATGGCGGGGTTAAACAGAGCCGCCGCAAAAACGGGAAACAGCCGCCAAGCGAGCGACGACACGTGGGGCATTTGGACCCTAGAGACAAGGGGCAAACACCTAAAATTCTCCTTCTTTTCATGAATCGTGATTGCACTGTAAGATAAAGCTAATACCCATTGAGAAAGATAATTAATTAACAGCCAATTTGGAAACCCAAGTTCAAAAGCAACTTTTATCAGCGTATTGCATTTCTTCAAAACATTATCAAAGCACGTCAAACAAGCACTCAACTGGCCATTCACTCTCCCCTGCTTACGCCACAGCCATCCAGTCCTGTCGTATCGGGAGCCCCCCACTTGCCCCACCCACCGAACCCTGGACTCTGTGATGCCAAGACCAGGGGTCCCGCTCATGGAACTCAACAAAATTCCCAACAGAACGGAAGACGAGGAAAAAAAAAATCAAATCGAGCATTTCCCAGATTTCACCAATTAAATTGGTTCCTTCTTTTGCTCCTTACCAGAATGGATCGGAATGTCCGTTTTCTCCACCGAAAGGAAAACAGAGAAATGCTCCGGACAATTCAGTAGAACTTTGACGGCGAGGAAAAAAAGCTTGAATTTCAGTGCACCCCTGACTGGGCCATTGCTTAAATTGTCAAGCGAACATCAGGTTAGCTGGTCAACTCCCGGTAAGGCACTTCTGTTGCTGTGCCGCATTTCCAATATTCCCCAGGTTTGTGCAGAAGGGCAATAACATCTTGGCCTTCGACATGCAAATGAAGCTGTACAGAAACCTGATCAGGCAGAATTTCCTGACCCCAATTGAAGTTCCCAAGTACTCTGTACCTGTACACACTCTCAATGCTGACGGATAGCTGTTCCGTACAACTAAGGTTATCTTAGCACGAGCTGGCCTCTCACCTCGGTTGATCCCCAAACAACGACATTTTCACATGCCGATAGTCGTAGAGTCTTCAGCCATCTATGCGATAATTCGTTATTCGTATCTTGTGGCCGTCAGCCAAGATTCCAATGGTCTCGATATCTTTCAGAGGTGATTCATCTTGACTGAACTCTTTATCACGGGCTATCAAAGCTCCACAAACAACCGGGGTTGGTCTTGACCAGATTTATCTCCCTTGCCCGCTGTCTGAGCTTTTCCTCCCGCCTTTTGTAACCAATCGACTCGTATACAATTCACGTCGTCAACAAAATGAGAGACAGCCACGATCGGGGACCTTGTCTTAGCCGCTAAGCATGCCCCCCTTCGACGTGGTCGACGTCGACGTCGTCCCCTCCCGGCTTGCCCCGTTCACCCAAAAGGGCCTGATTCACATGTCGATGATCTCCAGCCCTAAGCCAGCTTGGAACCACTTTGACCCGCATAAGCTTGCAGCCGATTCGAGAGGGGCGAACAATTCGAAGTTGAAAAGGGCTGGTCTGGTGAATCGTGAGGCTCGTCTAGGTCACACGCTTTATTTGAACACCGTCAGTCGCCAATGAAGCCAGAATGTGTGATAAGACACAGACAACCTTCAAAATTGATGACGGATTTTGTACACACAGATCTAAGCCACCTTTTGTGCAACAGTCGGCCATGTCCCGTTAGCGGAGGCAGATCCATTCTTCAGGCGGTGTGAGGATCTAGACTAAGAGGCTGAAGAGGGAGCCGATTGATAGGCAGGAATTAAGCACTGTAGCTAGCATCTTGCATATCCATCGATGGCAAAATCCAGAGACCATTTGGAGGCGACAGGTTGTTGTCCAAAGTCATGCCACTGCAGTTATCCTAATCCACAGCTACGCCGGCCGCAGTTGGGGAGCGGGCTAAGGGGGGGGGGGGGCAGGAAAACTCAAGAGGTCACGCCTAAGTGACAAAAAA
>PVQB02000101.1:0-25506 GCA_002980475.2 Fusarium beomiforme | reverse complement strand
TCATCCCGCTGACGGGTAACAGGTTCGACAGGACGCGCTTTTGAGCCGATGATATGCTGGATAGTGGTCTGTTCTTAATTTGCGAAAGCTTTACGTAGATTTTAGCACTAAAGACTCTAGCTCAGCACGTCCTGTGCCCCAATAGGGGACTTTACGGGCATCACGGCCCCCGGACGAAAAATATACATACATACATACATACATCCCGTGGCTGTCGCAACTCTCCTGTAAAACCTTTTCTTGGCACCCGCTGTTAGCGTGCTACTAGGGCAGAAATTTTTTACAGGCCAAAATAGCAGCAAGTGCAGCTATAGGGCTAACGGGGCCTTAACGGCTGCCATAAGAAAGGGATTCAGAGAGTTGACCTCTCTTTGTGATGCGTGTCCCCAATAACACTGAGCTTCGCGAGCTCTTGACATCGCCTTCGGGCGCTTTTTCCTATGCAGTGTTTCCGACTTCTTTGAACCTGGACGTTCCGGCTTCGCGAGCCTTCGACATTCCGGGCTCCGCGCCCCTTGACTTCCCGTACGCTCGACATCTGCAGACTTGGCTGCCCAGAGAATCTCTTTCTTTTGCAGCTTTGGCTGCTGCGTGGTCTACAACCGGGCTCGATATTTCTGTCTCACCACCTCGAGACAGCACAGACACAAATCGCTAGGTCGAAATGGTACAGAGCTTGCCTAGAGACCGCGGAAGGAGGCGATTGTCTTCTCCTGCAGAGCAGTGTTCTGGCTACCTTAGGTTTTTCTCCTGCGAGGGTTTTCCCTAAGGATGCATGGTTTCAGGTTGCAGCTACTAGCAATCTTAGGGGGTCATAGACTTCCTACTTTAGGGTATAGAAAACTTAATCTATCTATATAAGAGAATTCTTAGCTAGAAAGGGATCTATTCCTACTAATAGGATGCCTTTTTAAAGTAATGTGCCTTTATGCCGATGATATGCTAGATAAACTAGATGGAATAGCAGTTATATAAAGATTTTCCTTGGATTACCTGCTTTGATGTCTAAGATGATGTGCCTGAAACTACCATAGGGCTAGCTACGAGTAGGAAAGTGCTACTTAGGGTTTAACTTAGCTCTCTGTTGATGCGAGTGGACATTGCGAGTATTCTAGGCGAGATGGGATATGATAGCAGTTGTAGATAGTTTAGCTCAGCACGTCCTATGCTACCTTACTCACGGCCCCCGAACGAAAAATACACACAGACACTTTGCCCCCTCTAAGGGGATTGTGTGGCGTATAGCCTCAGGACGAAAACTAACCAAATCAAATCAAATCAAATACCACAAAACCCTGGGACACCAAAGGATGAAGTGGGTAAAGTGGGTGGGTACTCGGCCCGGGTGCCCATGTATCAGTCGCCCTTCCTTGTGAAATGGAACCCGCCTTAAACTTCAACCCACGAACTCGGAACAACGCAAAGCTTCAAGAGACGTGATGATTACTTTTCGATTGTGCCATTTTGAGGATTTCTGAATAGACATACTATGAGCCTTTTGAAGACCCTAACCCGCTGTCGCCAAGATGTAAGAAGTAATCGCACCCATCCGCTCACTTGTAATCTTCAACGATATCCTGAGCAGCTCCCTCCCCACTTCCGGCTCTTCTTTTTGAATCTTTGTCCACTGGTCTCGATCCATCCGCCAGACAACGCAATCTCTTTCCACAACAGCCGTCGCTGTCAGTTCTGTCTCCGAAAAGAAAGGCAGCTCACCACATGTTGTTTCTGCCAAGATGCTCTCACACAATCGGCCTTGTGGCAGGTGGTATTCCGCGCGGATAATGCCTCGCTCGACGAGATAGAATCCGTTTGCTTGTTCTCCGCTTCGGAAGATATCGGTGCCGACGGGATACTCTCGACGTGTGAAGTATAAAGTTGCTGGGAACCAGAAAGCCTCGTTCTGGTCGCTTAAGCCTTGGAAGATCTGGAGCATGAGGTGGAGAGGCTCCTTGAAGCTCTGACACTTGGATGGACGCTGAACCTCAACACTGGTCAAAGCATCGTGGGCGGCCTTGACGAGATGGTTGCGGCGAGGTGAGTTGAATGGGGGATTGAAAGAGGATAGACCGGAAGTCTTAGCTGGAGGCACATCCAAGTGTTGAGGAGACATGCGCTTCAGAGAATTCAGCTCTTCCTGTCTCGCATAGAGAGTCTTAAGCAGCTCGTTTTCGCAGCTTTCCAACGCGGAGTTCAGGCTAGGGAGCACCATGACACCGATGCCATCGCTTCCCAATCCGGCCGTCCTCAAATTCTGTCCGAGCCGGTTCTCGGCGTCCAAGCCACTCAAGACAAGAATCACGCCTTTATTATTGAGTAGCCGACTAATGGTGTTGAAAGCCTCCCCCGCAGAGAAATCGAGCCCAGTAACGTGCCACATGTCCAAAATTAAAAACTTGATGGGATGCTTGGCGATGGTGCTATCATCCAGAAGACCCCGAATCTTTTCTTGTACGCTGACAATAGTGCCAAAAAAGAGATATCCCGTAAGTTTGACGATATAGATCTGCCGTCCCACATCATGTAGATAATGGTGCTGTGGTGGGTTGCGTCTCACGGTAGAT
Organism: Fusarium beomiforme; assembly: GCA_002980475.2. NCBI lineage: Eukaryota > Fungi > Ascomycota > Sordariomycetes > Hypocreales > Nectriaceae > Fusarium > Fusarium beomiforme. The sequence continues at coordinate 22,942 of PVQB02000101.1, read as the reverse complement.
GTGACAATATCGCCCGAGTAGTTTCCACGGATAGCAGACACTCGTGATGTCTGCAGAACGAGCGATACAAAGGCCAACAGGATGCCTACGCCAATCCCTACCACGAAGTCGTGAACACCCATGACGAGAGCAATCACGACTACGGTAAGGTACTCAGCCAGTTTGAGCTTCTTACGGGGGAGCCAAAGAGCTTGAGCCAGAAGCCTAAAGCCGAGGTTATAGACCAAAGTGCCCACCATCATAACAGGGATGAAAGCAATAAGAGATGGGCCGACTACCATAACTCCGAAGGTTGCTGCTGCCAGCATGTAGCCAGTAAGGCGAACGTTCCCGCCTGATCGCATAAAAAAGACGGCGTTCGCATAGACCAAGTAATTCTGAATGCTGCCAAAGCAACCAGAGAGGAAGTTGGAGTAGCCGTGAAGCCTTAGCTCCACGTTTAGATCAACATGATAATCGCCACAGTTGAGAGCCAAAGCAGGAACGTTGATCGGAACATGCAGAAAGCCGAAGAAGGTCAAGGCGAGCATGGCGGGAATAGTTTCTGCAACAGCGTCCCAGCGGACAAGCTTGAACTCTGGGCAAAAGTCAGCAGCTCTAGTAGTTGTAGAGGATACGGATGATTCAAGCTCACTATAAAGTGTATAGAAATACCACCATGGCTCATCAGAAGGAGGGCCTCGGAAGATCCAGCCATGGTCGCGTAGAGCATCCACGTCTAAGGCATCGAGTGCAAACGCAAAGAAATAGAAGATTAGGGGAATCGCTAGAATAAACATGGGCAGGAAAAACTTGGATGTGATCTTGGACTGGCCATAAAACAGAACAATGGCAAACACAAAGGGAGTTACCCAGAGAGGCACAGTTGCAGGGTCTATTAGTTGCTTCAGCGTGTCAAGGTCGTACTGAAGACTGCCATTGAGTCGAGCTGAGACGTTGAATCCAGTTGCGACAAGGAACCACCCGAAACCGCCAATGCAGCCAATTAAGATGTGTCTGGGGATAAATCCCACCATATAGCCAACCTTAAACCGTCCCATGAGATGAAACACCAGGCCTGTCATCATGGAACTGAGAGAAAATGACACAATAGTGGTGGCGATTACGGCATCCGGGTTGCCCTCCCCAACAACTTCAGTGATCTTCGCGGCCATGTTGTGGAAGAAGGGAACCACCTGGATCTGGGTAATATTGGTCGACTGCGAGAAACCTGCAGAGGAGGAAAGTGACTGACCTGCTGGGAACCAACTGAACCCTTGAAGTTGCTTCCGGATGAGAATGTAATTTGCGATACAATAGTACTGACGTAGAAAACAGAGATTCCAGCGGACGCTAGATGAGAGAAAATCGGCCTTCCCAAAGGGAAGAGAATCATACCTGTTTACAATTAGCAAGAGGTTCTAGTCTTCCAAGGTCAAGGAGACATACCGTATGATAGAGCACCTAAGATATTAAGCAGAAGACCGACTGCGACGGCCGGCAAGCACGAGACTGGTGTAAGTACACAGTTATGCCAAAGTACTTTTCGATCCCATCGGCTTGGATTGATAGCAACTGCAACACCATAAATTATCCGTTCTTCCATCTTATGCCCAACCTCCACCAAATCGCTGACCCATGGGCGTCTCGCTTGTGATTTTTGTCCCTCGAGATCCGACATGTAAGGCCTCCTACCGCCCGAAGTAACCCGTGAGAGTAGAGGATTGTGCTCTGTCATATCGTCTGTAGAATGGTTGGCCCAACGTTGTCCTGTCCGAGTTTGATTATCATCGCCATTGTCATCGTAGTCGGAGGCATGTGGTTGGTCTTGCGGAATCCACCGGGGAGGTGACGTCTTGAACAGGTTTGACAGCACAGACGGCCCGGCGGGTGCCCCGGCCTTACTATCTCGGCCCTCTGGCGACGGTGGCTCGGAAACCTCGACGATAGTTTGAGAAGAGTGCGCACGCTCGATCGTGGATACATCGTCGCCGGCCTCGGGTTCCACAGATTCTTGGAAAGAAATCCTGGCTCGTTGGAGGAACACCGGGCCCTGTTGGGTCTGTCCGTCTGAGAGCAGATACGTCGCAAGCTCCGTGGTGTCTTCACGAACAGTTCGAGCATTCTGAACGCTGTCGACGGGCACTTGAAGATTGGAGATTAGCAGAGCTCGGACAACGTGAGAGCTTGTGCGCGCCCACCTAAGCTGCCTCGCGCGAATCCGTGAACGAAGGATTGGATCGGCTCTCCATGACCTCGGGCAGAGGCAATGTACAACGGTCTTGAGGTCGCAATAGGCAGAGGAGAGCCGTGGGTCTGGTCCTGTGAAGGGCTCGAGGCATCCCCCCGGTGCAATTGCGGTTGATCGCGCTGTGAGAGCGAGCTCAAAGTCCTCCTCCGCCATGGAGTGAAGTTCAGAGGCGACGACATGACTTACACCTGGGTAGCCCGCGAGGCTCCTCCAGGTGGGATGCAGTAAGCTAGCTGCTATTTAGTGTAACATTAGCGCGGAGCAAAGGGAGGAAATTCCGATCCAAAGGGCTGTCTAAGGAGCGTAAAGGGAGGCTCAAGAGATTCAAGAAGTGGGCAAGGAATGAAAAAATTAGAATAAATTTTCCAAGGTCCCCGTCTGGGCTGAGCTCACAATAAACTGGCGCTGGGTGGTAAGTGTTCGTGGGGAATGGAGTGATGAAACTCAAATGACCGTCGCTTGCCCATGCTTAAATGGGTGGTGCCATGGAACAAAACTTTAAACTAATCAAATTCAGTGCAAGTCCAGCGGCATGAGCGCCCGCAAGGGAGCTCCCAGTGCTCCCCAGTAGTGGAATCGCCTCCCTCGTACCATCCTACTAACAGGTCTACTTCTCCATAACTACATTGCTAGTGTATTGAATGCAGGTTGGTTACTGCCTGGAGTAGTCTTCGATAGAGCCTTGAGGGCCCTAGCCATGTGCCATGCAAGCCATCTTTTGCCATGCTTCGGTTAGTGCGAAACCACTAAACAACCGCCGTGGCCATTTGGACCCAAAAGTGCAACCCATCCAACCCCATTCTCAACGTCCCTCGAGTTTGCCGGGCGGGCCGAGCCTGAAGTGAAGTAATAGTGATTGTTAGGTGACTAAGGCAAATTACTTCAGCGAAAAGTTAAAAAAGGGCTTTTGTAATTTGTTAACCTAGCTTATGCAGATATGCCTGCGCGTTGAGCCGCTTGACGTCTCCATGACGTAAATAGAATTGGTTCTCCGTTAAAGTTATGACCCTTTGAGGAGTCAGTGAGTGTGATTGTCGTAAGATGTGCAAACCACGCCGCACGTACACGTACTCTGTCTGGATTTCGCCAGCGTCTTTGAGCACTGTTACATCAATGAACAGATCTCGGAGCGACTCCATACTCCCTGTCAGATCAAAGCACGTTCACTGGCCCCTATACGCCGCCAATAGAACGCCATACCACTCTCGCCTTGTGGACTCAGACTGCTCGTCGCCGTATCGCCGGGCCCAGATGCTGCTCCCGTGCTGCAAGAGCCTGCGGCATCTCACACCTGCTGGCCGCAGATATCAACCACATCCGCCCCGTTCCACACGAACTCCTCCAGCTTGCCTGTTCGTGTCCGGTGATATGCTAGCAAGCACCGTTTGTTCCGTCGTATCGATAGGGGATTCGCCGGGAGTTAATGCAAGCGACGGCTTGGACTTCGCCAGGGTGCTGTGGTTCCCCACCATCCACTTTCAGAAAAAGGCCTCTCGATATGACACCCAGATTAAATTTAACGCGTCAAAGTGGGTTTCCAGCTTCCCGGTTGGCTGGTTGGCTTCCTTGCTATATCATTTCCTCTACGCGAATTCGTTCGAGTTTAAGTGGTTCTAACGAAGCTAACGCGTCCCCTGTATGGATTGATTGCAATCCGTATGGACTTTAGTGACTTTGGAAATTCTATCATCGTCATGCATCTTCAGTCACTTGCGAATATTCAGTCTCAAAGATAACGATCAGTATTATTATAAAAATGTTGTTTGAAAACACTCAGACTGGCCCCATGTGGCCGCCGAACGGAGCGAGACAACTCTGTCTCTAACATACTCGCCAGCCCGAGCTGTGCGGTGCTCGCTTTGCAATTATCTTTCTGATGCTAGCCTAATCGAGACATTATGGACACTAGATACTACAGGCGATAGGTACTACGGAGTATTTAAACGTGCCTATTTCATGTCAGACTTGGTGGCTCAGGTCACTCATAAAGAACTTGGAAGGTTGAAATCAATGCAACTTAAATGGGACGCTGATGGCTTATCCCTTTGAGTGCCACAGCCCTTCAGTAGGTATCTCGACCCACTTGACCCCACGTACAAGAAGGTGACAAAAGCTCCGCTGCAAGCGCAGTTGAAAGGGCTGTCTTCTCCTGTAACTGGGCTACCTCTTTGGCGGTATAGCCTTCTAAATCAGCTATTGCAATTGGCTGATAACCCTCTATAGCGAGTTGAGTACAAGTTGGCCCGTAGCGGCCAATTTGCTTTCTTTAATTGGCTATATATCCCTGTTGTGACGCTCCTGAAGGGCTGTGGCACTCAAAGGGATAAGAGGAGGTTGCAATAACCCAGTCAGCCCAGTGAAAACCTCCGGGTAAGCACACCCACCACCCGTGAGCAGCTCACCTATGGTGTGTGTCAAATTGTTGACACCGTATAACTAAGATTGTCCGATGCTCTTCTCAGTCACATGTAACTTAGACCTTTTTGATAACACCTTCGATTCCCTCACTATTGCTTTATCACAGATATTTCATATTGTATGTCAAATCCGGGATTTGATATTTTGTTTGATTTGAAGCGAGTTATTAGTACATTTGTTTTGATTTGTTTGATACTTTTTGGTTGGATTGGATTTACGAGCAGTACTGCATAAGTGGCGCATCGGTTGGTCACAATAAGCCACTCACGCAGGCGTTAAAGAAGCGCGAGCCCCTCGATGATAGCTTGAAACGTGGCGTCATCGTTAGTGCTGACGATATCTATTTTCTGACATCAGTGAGCGTTCATCATACTGTTACATTGTTAAGAGCAGCTATTGTTTAACAGCTTACGATGTAAATAGCGTACTACCTAGGGAGGAAGTCGGGATTATCCTTGATTTACTCGCATATCAAATTACGCATCACTTATAACGACCTCTAGTCCTGGTAGTTCCTGCCCGAGAAGCGCCTTTATTTTGAGAACTTCCATGATGGCTTTATCAGAGTCCAGAAAGAACTGTGCGATGTCGTAGGTGTGACGTTGCGACTAACTCGAACTCTTTAAAAATGTAACTCCGGGGCCCCTTAGCCGCATCCCTAATGGCGCTTAGGGCTTTCCTACAGATAAAGGTTAATTCACCTGCGGGAAGGTCATTTTGCGGCAAGACCGTCGCGGTCCGTGCCTTATTTTATATGCGCGCACCATGGTTATTTCAGCGTGAACAAACACAGACACAATACAATAAAGCCCAGACGCTCAGACTATTCCACTAAGAATTATAGATATGCCTCCATCAACCGGGGAGCAACCGAATCGCGATATTATAGATCTAGATGATGATATTGGGGGTTGCATAATAGGCGTTAAACGGCGTCGGCTGCGCAGTTTGCATGGATTTAGCATGTAACCCTCTCGAGCCTCCTACCTGTTGCTAGCCAAACGTGAGTCAGGATGCAGGGAGCTCTCCGCATGCATGATTTGGTCAACAAGGTGTCACGCATACGGCTTTGCAACGACATGACATGGCAATGGCGAACTTTCTGAAACCAGCGCCTACCACAGCAAATAGCTGGACGTTTGAGATTGGTTCAGCATCTTGGCTTGGTTCATCAGAACAAGCTTCCTACCACCGTGTTGACACAATATTACAGTGCAGCCGGCTCCATAGGGCAAAATCAGTTGTCCACGTTTAGCGTAAATGGCCACCCGCCAATTGAACGCAAGAATTGCCGAACTAATACAGCCAAACCAATCGCACCAACAACGGCACGAGCTGGCGGATTTTGCCATCAGAATGATATCCACTACAGCTGTTGGGTCGTTGATTAATTATAGATAGTATTTTAACCCTTCCGGCTGTGCTGCGTTGAAGGCTGCACTAAGATTCCATACCCTGGCCCTGCGGATTCTTGATTTCATTCTTTTTGATCCATTTTGCACCTTTCTTCTTCGTTCCGTTGGAGAATCAACATACAACTAAGCTATCTTTGATAGATGGTATTTTCCCTAAGATGACCAGCCCCTGTGCGAGTTACTATGTAAGCTTCCATTCTTGGCTCAAAGTCTAGAGTATTGACCACGAACAGGGCTCTGCCAAGTGCCGCAATAGTGTCCTGACATTTGGTGCCCGGTGCGATTTCTGTTTGGTGCAGTCTTCCTAGACGCAATTGTGTCGTTCCCACGCTAACCCCAAATATGACACTAGACCGCAGGTACTGGAATGCCTATGAACAACTTGCTGCCTCAGCCCTCGACTCCATCCAGCGAATATGCAAACCCTATGAGTGAGAACGTACAGAACAATAAGGCAGCTGCTAGTAAGGAGGGCATGGCATACTGGAAGAGAGCCTATGCTGCTCCTTGGTCCGTTCAGAAACTTGTATATCGGGACGAATTGGAGATTCTGAGACAACAATGATAGCGTGTTCTTTCTTTCTGATATTCAGTGCTAGCAACAACCACTACCATCGCACTTCCCACGATAGGTCCCGAGCAATCCCATCCACTTAAAGCCCTTGAGGTGTCATCTTGCTATGTAGCCTCGATCGACGTCTAATGAGGGGAAATATTAGAATTGGCCGGGCAGCGGCCATTGAATCAGGCGGCATGGCAGCCGTTTGACATGGTCCTAAATCCATTAAACATGTCTTCGCTAATCTCCGACACCTTATATCTTTACTGAAAAGGGTTCGTCTCTAACTGTGGAGAGTTATCTACTTTCAGACGCTGTATCCCTTTGAGTGCCACAGCCCTTCAGAGGGGTCACGACAGGGGTGTAGGACCAATTAAAATGAATAAAACTAACGGTATTTCTCTCTAATACTAATTTGTATGGTGGTAAAAGTCCCAGCAGTTTTGATTGTTACAAAGAGCTACCTTACAGACTTGGCAAATATCTTACGAACTTCTGGTACCCCGCGCGTACTAACCTTGTGACTAAGCAAAGTGGGGCGAGTGACCTCCTGAAGGGCTGTGGCACTCAAAGGGATAATCAACGAATCGGTGGTGCTGGTAGCACTTGAGGTCCCATAATCCACCCTCGGCGGACTGTCGTGGTATAATAGGCTGAAGAACAAGCAAGCAGCATATGCACAGATTTATTCGCCTAATTGATGATGGACTCCTGGATGAGAACATAATTGAAGTTTATAATGCGGCTGTGCCAGGGTCCCCAGGCAGTAAACGGTGGCAGTCCACAAGTCGAAACAGGAGGAGAGATGGCCCCCCTCAACTGGCGTAGCTCTTCTACTTCAAAGTAGCGAGACTAGCTTACGAGGCGAATAACCGTATGCTGATAGCATTCTCAAAGACGCTTTTTTTGTTTTTCTTTCTTTTTTACCCGCTGCAACTAATGACGTGGTTTTCTATTACCTTCTTGCTTGTGATATGATAATACCATTAACAGGGCATAACACGGCGATGCTACGTCATACATTTCCTTAACTCAAGTAAATTAAATTATTATCCACTAAAAAGGTTTCGTTAATGACGTCAAACTAGAGCTTCACATACGTATTAATTATTCATAGTTTTGATACACGCAACGATTAACTTACTAGTATACATTTATGACGTCAGACGTCACTAGTGCGCCATGAGAAATCTCAAGATTTATTTATAAATGCGGCATGACGCCCTGTTATTACCAAGCCCATGCATCTTAATAACTTTCTTGACAAATGTAGATAATTCTGCTACAATGTTGAGTGTTTCGGCTTTCTTCCACAACGTCATCAACTATTTACTTCCATGGGTACATCCAGTATGATAATCTCATTGAATAGAATAAGAGCATTATAGTTAGCGTGCTAATCCCGTAATAGAACGCCCACTGGGGATGGTTGTCTTGCAATCGCAAAGTGAGTTGTCCGTGATCTACTATCTCGCACACTTTCTTACATACTGTCGCAGACCGGGCAACTCGAGCGGGAGATAATCCCGCTCGGCAAGAAGCTCAAGCTCCTCTTCCTGTTCAACCATATCACTGAATGGATCGATACGACACACGCCATGCGACTTTATATGCACAATAAGTCCCTAGAAAAGGGTATGTCTTGGGGTCAGGGCTGCACGTGGAAGTTATTAACACGCGAATAGGTAAGAAAGAGGCATCTCCAGCGTCCAAGGAGCAAATTCGCAAATTCGTTGATTATTATGGTATCAACATGGATGATTTTGACCTTTCGGATATTAATGAGTATAACACATTCGAAGACTTCTTCGCCCGAGCGCATAAAGCCGGCTCAAGGCCGATCCACCGGCCTGGTGATGCATTAACCGCCGTCGTTGTCGCCGATTCAAGAGTTGTCACGTACGAATCAGTTGCAGAAACAAAGAAGATTTGGATTTAAGGCCATGATTTTAGCATTACCAATCTCGTCATGGACACACAACTCGGTTCAAAGTACGAAAACGCAGCCGTTGCCAGCTTTCGTCTATCACCACAAGACTATCATCGATACCACTCACCTGTGACCGGCAAAATCAAATTATTTCGGAGTATTCCCGGCGACTATTATCAAGTCGATCCTGTTGCTTTACAGAGTCAAGTAGATACCTTAACGAGAAATAGAAGGGCGTATGTCATCATCGAGACGGCTGAATTTGGCGATGTCTTGTTTGTCGCCATCGGAGCAACGAATGTGGGATCAGTCGTGTAAGTGCAATTATGCTCCAGAGGCATGTATAGTTCGCGTTTTGACCATTGCAGCATACACGAGCAATTTCAGAAAAGTGGCGTACAGGTCAATAAGGGTGATGAGCTGGGACATTTTCAGTTTGGCGGCTCTTCCATTATTGTCGCATTCCAAGTGGAGAGGATTAAATTTGACAACGATCTGTCGCAGTTAAGCAGGCAGCGTATTCGAGTCTCGGTCGAGGTTGGTATGAGCTTGGGTCGTGCAACCCGATCAACCCGGCGAGGCGAGATGTCTCCTGCACCTACGTATGCTGAAGTTGCAGATCCAAATGCTTAATTCAATCTTATCTTCAGGATGTCCACCAATTGATATAAGTTGCATTTATGGATGGAGGGGCCGATCGGAGCGAACAAATAGTATATTAAGGAGAAAAGAAATTTATTCAGGGTAAACCCATTCAGTTACTCAACAACCACAATGCCAATACCACTCGAGGACATCGATCCGAGTCCACTATCGTCCCGCAGGTAAACGCCTAGCAAGCTTATAGTCGATCATACCAGTTCTCTCCTTCCAAAGCAAAAAAGGTATAAGTGAAGAACATAGCCTACCGGGGGAGGTCCCTCAACCGGCAAAGCTACGCGATAATGCGGACAGCGCTATAGCCCCCAGCGCATGTTGGTGACTCATAGTGTACCTACATCCTTATTTTTCGTCCCAATTTCACTGAAAGAGGAAACCCCTGTCGGTATTTAAGCCTGTGATTGGTCAGACAAAGAGACCAGAGTGGGGTGAGCTAGAAAGCCTCCTTCAGTCAAAGCGAAGACCACTGTGGTGCTGGGAAGTACCGGCGGCAGTGTTGAAGTATAAGCCTTAACAGTCTTCTGGGGGTTAGCCCTTTTTTGTTTCATCAGGCAGCATACTATGCGGGGTAAGCGACATAGCGCCGGCAAGGGTAAAGAAAGAGTCAAGTCAAGTGAAAGAGAATCTCATTGAAAGAGGCGAAGGTGATTGGCAAGAAAGAAACAGCCAGCAGCAGAAAAAGAAAGTTCAATAGGAGAGATTGTTCTAAGAGAGACAGCTAGGAAATAACAAAAGAAAATAGAAAAATAGCTAGGAAAAGTTAAAAATAGCTAGGAAAAGTTAAAAATAAAAGGGGATAGAAAGAGATAAGAAGATAGAGATAAAGAGAGGTACTGTATAGCGCGATGGAGCTAGCCGGCCCAAAACCCTTTGCATCACTGGCCAATTTGGGCAGTTTCTGAAGCTTTTGGGGGAAAGAGAAAACAACCCCGGTCTATTGACGTTTTCTGTTTTGATCAAACCATGCAGGAGGCTTAAAAGCGGTCGGCTTGACCGGCTGCAGCCACAATAACCTATTTAATGGGGTAAGCAAGGCAGACTTCAACGCATGCTAGTCCATACACAAGGGCTTCATAGCAGGCAGCCGACCGCCTAACTGGTGCATAGGGCGTCCGGGCGTTCAGTGACACTTGCGATAAATGAATAATGCAGGCTAGCAATTCGATACAATGGGAGCGAATGGGCAATTATTGGCAGTCGTGCGTTCCTCGGTTGTGAGGTGACAGGCCTATTCGCCCACCATGTCAGCATCAAGTCGTCGTTAGGTATACCGGCCCGCTCCGCGGAGATCGCTGAGTCCTGGCTAGATGATCTGTATTGCCGATTCGCCTCTAAAGAAGAAAACCTCCTGCTGTATTACAGGTGTTGGCTGTAACTGAGCTTGCTCTCGCCTTATGATAAATACCGACGATTGGCTTTATGTATGGCGACAGATAAGGTGGATAAACCTGCAAGATACGGTAGTTTTTTAATTTAGATTGCTAAAAGTTCTTGAACTATTGCTGCCTAGAACTTACACCTGCGGCAACGCTAACGCAGCTATGCACTTTGCCAGCCATATTGCACATTGCCTCTATTGAGCTGAGGTGGCTACCTGCAAGTTTGCAGGGGCATCCTACCAATTGTCATACTCGAAGGAGGCCCGAGCGTTGATCGTTGACTAAATGACCTTCTTTATGTTTCAAGTGACATAATCTGACGTGGCATAGGGTCCAGGAAAGGGAGGTGATTCCGTTGTCACAACCTGATGGATCTTGGCATTATTGATCAGACCATTGCTAAGTGGGACTCTGATGACAACGGCGTGTCCGCGATTACTTTTTTGTAGTAACAACAGGGGGTCGGCGCACGGACGGAAAGTGTGTAATTTACTAACTTACCATCAGTCCTTAGTACAGTAGGTTTTTCTTTAAGGCACTGTTAATATGCTAATATTCAAGGCATTTCCTGAGGCTGATTTTCAAGTTCATATTTGCCTCGTCTTACGGCTAACCGGCATCATTATGCCTTGTGACTAATAGTTGGCTTGAGGTGAGAACGCCATGGCTTGCCAATGAAATACTGATTAGGCAGCCCTTATTACTAACCTGCCACTTTGCTTTTATTCGTTCCCAGAGTCCCTTAATCCTTTTTCAGCTGCGATTGACACTTAGTCGTGGCTTTTCATAGTCGCTGCCATTCCAGTAAGTCATGGACATCTTGCTACCGTGATACCTGGCGCTCCCTCATTCTTACAAGCTATTATCTCAAAGCTCAGCTCCATGGGCCATTGTCACCTCCGGCAGTGCTGCTTTAACCAAGGGTTAGCTTACTACCTTTGATCTCCCAACGCCAAATTCTGAACGCCTCATCACTGTAGAATCAGTCGACACCCCATCTACTCACACACAAATTCAGGCTTTCGGTCCCCCAAGCTCTGGCTCACTTGGCTGAATGCGTTCGAACCCAGTCCTTCCCTATAGCACGCGATTCTCGTGAGATGACTTGGGACTGATTCAGTAAAACACCCATCTCAACGTACATTGGAAAGCCAGCCGCAGAGGACATGCAATGGCAGAGAGCCAGCCACAAGCTCCCATCGCAGCTATCGACCCCGCGGGGGAGATCAGAGTATTTGTCCTAGACCCAGGTTCGGGAAATGATAAACTTCAAGGGCGATTTGAAGTAGTTACGTTCGATCCAGATACTAGACGTCCGTTCCCGGGGTCGGTCGAATGGGTAGCACTATCGTACGTCTGGGGCGGGCAGAGCCCCACGGAGCAGATTCAGATTGACAACGGCCCGAGGTCCGTGACCCCGAATGTCGTCTCGATGCTCCGGGATCTCCGCCGACCAGATGAGCCCAGAAACGTTTGGATTGATTCAATCTGTATCAATCAGAGTGACGACGACGAGAAAGCCCAACAAGTTGGCATCATGCTTCAGGTTTACCAGAATGCAACCTCTGTCATCATCTGGCTTAAGGAACATCGCACCGAGATTCGGGCGTCATTAGCAGCCTCGAAATGGATGAAGAACTTGCTTTCGAGACAAGAAACATTCCCAGAGTCAGCTACAGGAAGCCTACAGAGGTGCTTCGACGTCTACTGTAAGGCCAAGGAGATGTACTTTCAAAATTCGAGGCCCGTTGTCCGCCTACTTTCCAACACCTGGTTCAGCCGCGTCTGGATTATTCAAGAGGCGGCAGTGGCCAGAGAATTGTTCGTCTCTATGGATGGAGAGCTCCTGCCGTGGGATACGCTTGTCAATTTAGGGCTTAGGTTTGCCCCCGACCTCAAAGCCCACAAGGCCTTGTCTTTGCCGTTGTCAGAATTTTATAGGCATTGCTTGAGTTCACTGGCCGAAACAGAGGCTGGAAGGGGGGTAAGCATGATTTATCTGGTTCAACGATTACGCAACGTTCAGCAAGCTTCGGCTCGCATGCTTCCCCCATCAGAATTGGCCCATCTCGCCGTCGGGAGAAGGGCAACTATACCGCATGACATGATCTACGCTATGAACGGTCTCTTCCGACTCTGGGCCAGTCACTTTCCCATCTCGGTCGACTACAAGTTTACGTCAGCCGAAGAAGTCTTCCAGGAGTTCTCCGTCAACTGCATCGAGCACGAGCAAAACCTGGACGTTCTTAGCCAGATCCGGTACAGAAGCAGAGCAGACGAGGGTTCGTCAGGGCTTTGGGGCAGGTTGCCCAGCTGGGCGATGGACTGGAGCGCCGAAAGCATAGGATGGTACCAGCAAGCATCGCCGCCGGCCAACGCGCTCGCACCTCCGTTTGCAAGCCCCCTGTCCTCGCCGTACGAGGTGCTTTGCGATCGACGTGGACAGGTGCTCAGACTCCGCGGGTTCATTGTCGACGAAATGGGCTTGCCGCCTTATTCGGCCGGAGCTCCTGAAGTTTCCGCCGAGCGGCTCGAGGAGATCAACCGCCTCCCACGGCTTTGGCGAGATGGGGACCGGCCGCATTCGGAGACTGATTTGGGCGACAAGTTCATGCCGCACGGGACGAAAAGCGGCGGCGTTGTTTTTACATTTGGCTACGAAAGCTTTAGGGGTGCCATCGTTTGCTACCTGGTTGGCAGCCGACATCCGATTGTGCTTAGTCGTGCTTGCAGGCGTCACGGGGCAGACCAATATCGGATTGAATTTGGCACTTGCATTATGGAAGGATTTGAAGATGGTAAGGGTGTGGAAAAGGCTCTTGAGATGGGGTTGCAAATGCATGATATTCTCATTGTTTAAATTAATCACTAAGAGGCGCCTGGAGTGCAGTCCGTCCATCACATCCAGCAGCAGCGGCGTTAACGTCGGCTCCAGCTTCGAGAAGCCGATTGACAACCTGGATATGGCCACCTCCTGATGCAGCCTGGAGGGCTCTGTTGATGCAGACCATCGAATAACTACCATCTAGAAAAATCGCAATGGCTTCGTCATCACCTAGTGCTCCATACCAAAGTTAATTCTATGTAGAATTCATTTGTTTTATGTCAAACAACCCAGAGTAGAATTGATTTTTACATGGGAGTAGAATTTAATTTCTAGACCCACCTAACATAGAGTAGGTTTGAATTCTATACTCCGTGTTGTAGGCGCTAGACAAAGCCATCAGGTTAGCTAAAATTGGCATTTCGAGTTTCATAGTTAGCAGGCTAGCCAGTTTGGGTCTTAGTGATGAGTTATCGGTGAAAAGCCCAGGACTAGACACGCTCTAGCGCAGTTTAGAGTTTAAGGACGCGTGCCCTCAGGATCCCAGCACACGCAAATCAGATCGGCTGCAAAAGCTCACCGCAAAGGGGATGGAGAGCAATCCATCTCACAGCTTGGTTATACTCTACTGTGCCGTGTCTTGCTTGCCGCTGCTCTGGCGAATCAACAATTGATAATCTTTTTTCTTTTTTTTTTTTTGTACAAGGTCATCGTATTTCCATCCTCTGTACCGTATAATCTGAGTAAATTGAGCAGTGCCTGTGGATCCCGCTAGTGTGATTTTACAGTTGTAATTGGCTGATAAAGGAATAAAGATCTGATTTTTTGCTAAAAATTGCGTATTAGTATGATTGGTCAAATGGGCATTCTGGCTTGGATCCACAGGCACTACTCAACTTACTCAGATTATACGGTAGATACGAGCAATGTCAATTATCGTGCGGGAACTTCCATGGAGCCTAGTGGCATGCGAGGCGTCTGTGGCGTCTAATGGCTTCATCAGATGCCGAGCGACTGACTAGTAATACTGGGGCTCCCTGTGGGGGATGCCGGATTGGAGGCCCCCACAAGTACAGTATCTACTCACGAAATTCGGTAGCGTCTGTGGATCCTAGCGCCACGCCATCATGCGGGTTCCAGTTTGTATGTGGGTGTGAGGGGCCCAACTTGACATCATTCCACTCGCGCCTTTAATAGTACAACCCTTCATCGAGATGACTTCAAATTCGGTACATGGATTTATCGATATTGTATGTATGTGTGCGCAAAAGCGCCGGCGCTTTTGCCTAACTAATGAGGCTATACAGATGTGATGGATGATTTCGAGATCGACGCGTGCTTCGAGGTCGGATCCAGTCCAGTCCAATGCATAGGGCAGGGTGCTGTTGAACAGGCACTGGGTGTCACGTGCAAGCAGGGATACTTTAAGATTACAACCGAAATGGTAAAACCTCTAAGGGGCAGAATTGAATATAACACAAGATGAATATACCAATCTGGATCAATGGACCGAATACACCTAATGTCTGACACAATTTGACGGAATCATAACATACATGGTGAAGAGGTTGACTGCGACGCCGAGGGGGATAAATACTACTACGTGTTGAAGAAAGACCTGAAATAGCAAAACTGCAGTCAAGATGAAGGGGACAAAATGTCGCATGCAGACGCCTGCTAGCCTACACTTCCACGTTAGTTGGGTTAATGTGGCTTTAACGTCTGCCTTGGAAAAGAGCATTGTGAGAATTAACCTCAATGAGAGCATAATTAGCCGCTAAATAAAGTTACGAATTAGGACGGGGTCTATGCCCCATCAAAATGAAGCGGTATAATGTATCATCGCTTTGATCTCTATGCACACAATGTAACCTTACGTCCTGTTATTTCGTATAGCCTCGGTTTGAATATTCCTGCTGATTAGTACTAGCTTTGGGACCCTTTGGGACCTAGAACCCATCTCGAACCTAACCTTTGGGGTTTTGTGCCAATCAGATGCATGCTATTATAGTACTCTACGAACAGCGTGCAGCCAACCAATGTATCCGTTCACTGTAGATTCTCTTCGGCCTATCGGGTCGTTTGCCTGAATGAATGAATGAGTTTATTCCGCCCGGGAGGATACGCCTCATAGGGCCTACAACGTTGTATCTCGTTACATTGTTTCCCCCTCATTTTACCCCTTACAACCTCAACCTCACTAGTCCTTACACCTTGCCACTCTCCCCAGCCTCGCTTGTCCCTGCGACAGACGTGCTTGAAGGCCAACTTCTCCAAGTGTTCAGCGCCCCATCTTCAGCGGCTGAAGCCTGGTCTGTCTACCAGAGGCTGTACTATGTTAGTTCTTGTTATCTTGTTTGGTTTGTTAGTATGTTTTTCACGTCTGTGTAGCATCCAAACGGCCTGTGTTTATCGTAAACTTGATCGCTGCTCGTACCGCTCCCAAGTTCGGGCTCCACCTTTGCCCGTCCTCTGCTGTCTTGCCTCCCAGGAAGAACGATAGATTGCCTATCATTTCCCGGTCGACGTTTCGCATGTGTTCTTGTTGCTCGCCCCGCCGTGGACATCGGAAGAGGAAATGGTCCACCGTTTCTTCTTCCTGGCCACAGTCGCATGTGTCCGTCTCTACTGCGCCTATCCTGTGCAGATACCTGTTGACATGTGCCATTCCCGTTCGTAGTTGCACCAGGATGTCAGATTCGCGTCTCTTCAGGGCGTCATATAGTATGCGCGTGTGCTTGTCGGGCAGCGCATTGTCAAGCTGCTTTGAATAGCTGCCTACGCTCTCGGGTAGCATCATGCGCTGTCGACGTTGTGCTAGTAGTATTCTCAGTCGGGTCGATCGGGCCTGGTACGGCGGTGTCGTCGCTCTGCACCCGCTATCTGTTGCCTTTCGTGCTTCCGCCTTTGCTCTTGCTCCCGGTACAAGAGAGTCATTCGTGGACGATATCCAGCGCATCTTGATGGCGTTGTCGCCCTTTTTAAGTCGTTCGGCATGCTTGTAGATCTCCTGGATGGTGCCTTGCCCTGACAACTGTCGGGGTTTCGCAATTGCTTGTAGCGCCGATCGGTTTCTTGTTGCAATGGTTACATCTCGGTGTCGGAGACCTATATCGAAAGTGGGCATGGTTCAGGCAAGAATGGGTACTCCAAGCCGGAAAAGGAAAACAAAAGTGGTTTGATAACGCACAATCTGCGGTGAAGCAGCTCTGGGAGACAGAGTATAAGGGAAGGTACGCCGTTGAGATGCTGCCACCACCAGTCAGAAAGGAGAGATATCCTGACCCAGCATTTGATCGCCAGAGGGAACACAAACGCATTCGAATAGACGCTCCGGTCTCTGCAGCTGATTTGTATGAACAATACATTTCCACCGACCGGCTTCATGACGACGAGGCAGGTTGCGATGAGGCTATCGCATACTGGCTATCCCGTTATGACTCACAAAGAGATCTTGCTCGCTTCGCTCTGGATCTGTTTGCGATCTCGCCCATGTCAGATGAGTGTGAACGCCTTTTCAGCAGTGCAAAGCTTACCATAGTTGATCGCCGTGGTAGGCTGAAGACGGATATTATAGAGGCCTGTGAGTGTCTCCGGGCTTGGTATGGAAAGCCCCGAGTTGAGGAGAATAACGATAGTGAGGACAGTGAGAACGACGACGATCGGGTCACTAGCTAGTAGTATAATACACTTTCTTTCACCCTTCTATAGCTTTTCGACGTCGTTCTTAAAAGTCTTGGCATCCTTAATGGTATTATTGGTCTTACCGGTAATACCATACCGGTTATTATGTAAGCATCTGGTATGGTTTGGTTTGACCCTCCATACCAGACCATACCAGACCATTCCGATCACTGTCTTGGCTTTCTCTTCATCTTGGCTTTCTTCCTTATCTTGGCTTTCTTCTATCTCTGAGAGCTTCAGCAGCTCCTCAGCCTCAAGGCGAGCGAAGTTCTTGAGAGCTGCGGCGTTCAGGCTGTTGGCAGCCGTACAGAATGCCATACCACCGAAGAGGGCAATCTTGGCGCAGACTCTGCCGTCGACATCGTTGTGTTCAAAGTGGTGTCTTTTGAGAGATGGCATAACCTTATTGAGGTCTCGGTAGCTGTTTTGCTTCTAAATATTGCATTTGACGTAATGGGGGAGGTCATTGAAGATAATGGAGTGACGGTGGATGTATGCTTGAACTTTTGAGCTCGTACGGTCGTTGCCAACAACGGTTCAGTGGATTGGAGTAGTAGCCGCCATCTTGTGTTTTGTCTTTGTTTTGTGTTGTGGTGGTTTCTCGAGAGAGAAACTCGAGGTAGCATTTATACCTCTTCCTTGGTCTCTTCTTGCGGCCAAGCCCTAAGGGTTTCATTGCAATACAAGATTCAATGGTAGTCGTGGAAGCTTTTGGGTAGAAGCTTATATGTAGAAAAAAATACCGTGTTCCAATTACCTGTGTTAGCTGCCTAAAGTATATTCTTATGGCTTGTAGTCCTTCAAACAGAGGTGTATGCTTGAGCATCAATATCACATAAAGTAACCGCATGCCCTGGGCTTACTGAGTTCCTTTGGTTCGCTTATCAAGATAATGATTCGTGATGTGCAAGAAATGAGTTTTCGGCTGCATATCCGCTGAATTGTGCGTCCCCTTACTTAGCGGTCCAGCAACGTGTTTAGAGTATAACACCTTTAAAACACTTCCATACCATCTCTCATGGCATTTTTTTATTTCCTAGTAATATTGACGTGTTCCTCATAAAATTGAAGCATCTGAGTCGTGTTAGCACGAAAACTGACAATCTAATGGTGTGACCAAGGGGTGGACAACCTTCTGCGGACACTTCTTGTAGATGATCTCCGTGTCGTGCTTGGTTTTTTGGCCGTTCTTCCAAGTAAGGTAAACGGTCAGATATCCATTGTTGCCCTCCTCACAAGCATCAATCGTTTCGATCTCATCCTCCCACGACCCCGAAGGAGGACTCCATTTCTTCGCTGTCGCCAGCCAGCGCTGACTTCAATTCAAGTAAGTCAATTTTGGGGGTCCAACTTGATTACTTGAAATAAAATCGGCCATGGACTTACTTAACTTGAATTGAATTGATATACTTGAAATAAAAGTGCTGACCTGAGGCTCTAATGAATCTATTAGTCCTCTTACGCCTCCCCTCCCTCCTAACCCACCAAGTCCCCACCAAAGCTAACCACCTCGTCCACAGTGATAGCTTGATGGTGTAGCCAGTTTCGTAGACACTGCATCCCCTCTATTATCTCGGGGCTTATGCTGTCCCTTTGCGACCTTACAGTTAACTTGGTGACACTAAACGTCCGCTCAGGGTCAACAGACATGGCAGGAATTGCCAGGATGTCGAGGGCAAACTTGCTCAGACGTGGGTATTCTTCTTGATGATCCTTCCACCACAGGACAGGGTTCAAGTTCTCTCGCCGCACTGGCCCTTGCCTCGTGTAAACGCCAAGCTCGTCTTCTTCCTCCATCATGCACCGATCGCAGCTCTGCATCCACTGGTCAAATTGACTGGGCTTGTCTTGCCGCATCGCTTTTCCTGTCACCGTCCTCGATGTCTCGGGCTGCTCCTTACGTAGATACTGCTGTTCAAAGAATTCTCGGACACTGTTTTTAGCGTCTCGTAGCCACACTAGTTGCTCGTCGCTGGTCCAGTTCGCCTCAAGCCAAGACACGTTCCAGCGTGGGTGAAGAATAACGGCAGCCGGATAAAGTGGCGATTGGCCTAGTAGGCTGTAATACTCATCGAGCTTTGACCAACAGTTCTTAATAGAGATCTGGACGCATCGTCGGTGATCATCATCAAGATTCTCATCTTGCAGAACTATATCAGTGTATTCCTCTCGAGCGTGCTGTGGTAAGTGTTTCTCTCGTCCGCGGCCCTGCTTAATTCGTTGAGTGCTAGATCCTGAGAAACCGTTAGTCAAAGAAGCTTGAAGAGAACGAAGACGAATTAGGGAGTCATACTTTTGGTTGCTGAAACCTTGAAATTTCTCAGCTCACTGATGCAACTATCAGGTGACGAGAATATCAGGTTTTGTTCCTCAAAGAAATTAAGCAAGTACTCCATTCCAATCATTACTTCCCACAAGGCGCCGTGGCGTCCTTCTTTAGCTCAACCCTGGCACCTCATGGTGATCTCATGGAGCGGTTTAAGTAGACTCTGTATCTCCGCTAACAGAAGCCAGTCCTGTGGTGAAAGCTGATCTTGGACAGGCACCCGCTATCGGGGCTCTGACGTCTTCGTTTCGAGATATGCAATGAAATGGTCAATATGCTCTCGCTTTCGAATGGCACGCTGGATCATCAGAAAGGTTGAATTCCATCTGGTTTCATTGTTTTGCATCAGCTCGAGGTCGATGGCAGCTTGCTCCTCTTCAAAGAGGTGATAGCCGTCTTCGTCGTTCTGGTCGCAAGCCAGAGATTTCATTAGCTCTCCCCGTTGCGGGGAAGCCCTGGCGAAGCGGATGATGTGATACAGCTTAACTACTGCTCCCTATTTCCGCCAGAGCCGAAGTTCACGCTCCTTGACTTGGAAAGCCGCCTCGGTGAAGGCTTCTCGTTCAAACGAGTCAGGATCTTCCCAGAGAAAGGCTCGAGCTGCAAGGTTATGAATGTGCCCAAAGCATCTTGTTCGATGATTTCTAATATCTTCTTCCGCCATTGCAGGATAAAGTTGATAATAGAGGCTCGCCAAGCATGTATTATTGGACGAGGCGTTATCGCAGACACCCGCGCCAATCCTATCTTGTATCCCATACTCGCCCAAGATATCATATATTGTCGTTGCTTGGTTGCCTCCGGAATGAGATCCTCATACACGGCGCAGAGCAAGGAGTCGCGATTGGAGTTGATAGGAGGCGTCGAGATAGTGGGCGTGGAGGCCGAGGAAAGGATACCGGTTTGGAGAAGTCCGTAGGTCAAAGCTAAAGCTAATCCTTGGGACCGTCTTCTGCAATTGACTTGATATTACTCCCTTCTTTACCTTGAATAATTTCTGCATAGTATCACGCACCGACTGCCGACTCCATGGTACCTCTTTTGCCAATAACGCATCGTGTAGATCGAGCATTCGGCGCAAGTACGGATTCGATGGCGCCGTGAATGGAAGATTGGCAGTAACAATCCAGCCGACTGCCAGCTCCTTCGCTTTATTGACATTTGATCTTGCAGTAGGAGACTCCAAGCGACGCCGCTTCGAAGGTTGGTGAATGTCAGCGCGAGACGAATACGAATCTTCATCCGCATTGTCATCCGCCTCGGTGATCATATGAGACCTACATCCCGTAAGATAATGGAAAAGTAATACCATCCAGGACCACCTAATGGATAGCCAAAATTTCGCTCCGCCCATATAAAATCCAATTTTTGATACGTGCACAAAACATCAGGTCATCAATTAAAAAGCGAAGCTTTAGAGAGAGACTCTAGAAACTTGATTAATTTCTACTCGCTGCGTGGTTTTTTGATCTCCCGACCGCTCCGTGTGCGCTGGCAGTGCTTTCTCATGACTATAAAGTCCTCACTTTCGTCCTCCGACCTGATACCCACCTCAATCACCGACTCGACCTCCTCGTCCACATCCATCTCTATTTCTACCTCCTTTGAGCCAGGAAGAGCTTCTACAGCCGCTAGATTCTCCGCCAAAGTCATGAATCGTCGGTTCGTGTTCGGTACTGCCTTTCTTTTCTTCCCCCGACGCAGCTGGGCCATCTGCTCCTCGAGGCCAGTAATCTGCGCATTCTGAACGGCCACCTTCATCTCTAAAGCTTCCAACCCCTTTGTGATCTTACTGTACTTCCGACTGGTCGGACGACTTCGGTGCTTGACCATATCCCTCACTTGCCGGCTCGTTTTCGGCGTATCATCTGAGTGCAGTTGAGGAGGCCTCGGCGTCTTGAACCGTTCTACCACTTTTTCTTTGTCCGGTTGAATTTCCGGAGGTATTAGAGCCTTGTGACGGTTTATAGGCCAATTTACAGTAAATCTCCAGCCGGATAAGATAATCTCCTTCCTCATACCTGCCTCTCTGGCTTTCGCGTATGCCCGAATAAAGTTGACTTTGTCAACCGGCGCAGAATCGGTCAAACTAGCCAGCTTTTGGAGTTCTTTCCGGTACGCACCTTTGATGACATTAAAAATTCCATTGTCTAACGGTTGTAAACCATAGGAACAATGTGCTGGCAGGTAACAGTAGTAGACGTTGTTCAGAAAGCACGTAGCCATCCACTCATCCTGAATGCTCGTCAGCGATCTTATAGCGGGAGACTTTGCGGTAAAAACCCCGAAAGATCCACCTGTGCATGGCTTCCGTGACCGTCAAGGATAATAAGTCTCGCATCCGATGCATCACGAGGCTCTATTTGAGGTAGATAGACGTCTTTCAACCACTCGAGAGCTATATGGTTGTTGGTCCAGCCGTTCGGGGATGTGATGTAGTGCCAGTCCGCTATTAATTCGAATTCGTTAAGAAACCACTGCTTTTGTAGCTCTTTTCCATTAAAGATAATGCCCGGTTTTAAAGCGCGACTAGTTGCGGTGACAGCCTCAATAAACGAGGTCCAAGTGCGTGACTGGACGCCTTTCAACATCGCCTTCTTCTTCGGGTCAGAGCGCCCGATTACGAGGCTATCCAGGCCTCATGGATAACCAATTAGTTATAACCTATAGAAACCCATAGTGTACTTGTAGAAGGCTTACCAAAGCCCGCCATTATGCCGCCGTTGCCGACGTTAACCGTATTCTCAGGCTTGATCCAGTCGTATTCTGTCTCCCGAATATCGAAATATCAATTGACCGCCTTCGGAGTAAATCCGTCGAATCTGGCGGCTTTCTGGCGTTTCCCAAGCTTGGTAGATAGTTGTAGGTGACGCTTCACAAACCTGATAGTCCAGTGCTTTCCCAGGGGCTTGTTATCGTCTTGTTGTTTGAGGATGGCCACGACACAGGCACGGAGCTGGCTGTGCGAGAGAGCATAGCCCAGAGACTCTTGTCGCAACACCCAACGAATGAGGGTCTCCTCTTGGCTCTTGGAAATACGCTGGTGGGCCTGGATACGTTTATTCCTGCTCGCTTGACCGGAAAGTCGTCCAGAAAGGGTCGACTGCGGCACTCCACGTTTCTGAGCCGCCTCATTCTGTGAGAGGCCTCTATCAGTAATGTCTAATATAGCCTCAGCTACGTCATCTTCGGCATAGCTACGACGAGCCATGGCCCCGGGGGGGGGGGGTGTTCTGTAGAGTAAATTAGGTGAAAAGTCCACTTGAATAGATGGAGTCGCCTAGGGTACATGAGGTAAAATGCAAAACAATTCAAAGGGCTATGGAACCAGGCCACGAGGCGGAACGGGGAAATTTTAAACTGATATGAAAATTCTAACGTACACGATAAGCGAATGAAACAGACAAGCGAGTGAAACACTGCACTGTATAACTAAAAAAAACTACCCTATAGCATTTTTTTTATCATAAATAAAATAGCAAAAAATATAAAGAAAATATTTCTTATAATAGTATAG
>PVQB02000100.1:0-137738 GCA_002980475.2 Fusarium beomiforme | reverse complement strand
CGACACTCATGTCTGCCGTGTACTTCGTGTCTATTACCCAGAAAAAGGTCGTCCCTTTCCCCCATGGCTGCCCCCGGACCCCAAGGCCCCAGCTCAACAACCCGTGCAACCCGTCATGACACCACAAGCCGGCCAGCGTTTCGGTGCTCAAGGACAGCAACACGGTAGCCTCAGTAGTCTATGGGACAGCGGGCCCCAGCAGCCACAACAGCAAGCGCCGCAGAGCCTTCGGGCTGGCGGTGGACGAACGCCGGCCTCATTGCAACCTGGTGGTGGTGATATTAATAGAAGACCACTGCCAAGTCAGCAGCGCGCCGGAAGCTACCAGAACACAGGCGGTCAATTCGGTAGACCCGAAACGGCGAGCGTGCCACCCGGTGGTGCTTCAGGAGGTGGAGGATCTGCACAGGATAGGTTGAGACAGAGGCTTTGGGGAGGTGGATCGCGCACAACGAGCCCCCAGGCAGGAAGCCAAGGGCCTTTCAACCCTCCTGGTGGAAATACTGCAGGTGGGGGCGGCGGTGGCTACGAAGACCGATTTGCGCCGGGGGGGATGTATGACCAAGCAGGTGGTGGCGGCAACGCTGGATTGAGGAGAGGAGGCTTGCCCAGCGGACCAAGAGGGTACAGATAAAGGCCCGTTCTTGTAAGGAGAAGTTGAGGATCCTTTGGATGTCCAGAAGGTGCTTATGTTTCTTGAAAAGACAGAACGGCGTTTTACCTGGTAAAATGGACTTTTGTTTACTCGATATTGTGTCTTGTATCAGTAAAGTACGTTATTGAAGCGTCTTGTGTATTCACACCCCGTGCTAATAAAAGGTTGCCTAAATAAATCAAAGCATTGGCTGTTTACCATCATGCCATTAACTCCCTGCAGCAAGTTCACTCAAACCAAGAAACATTACAAAGCATAGAAGTACATGCACCAACCCTTACCCAACAGAATCCCAACTACCTGCTTTCAGATCCTCATTTGTTTGGCATGCCATCGCCCTTCTGAGCAACGACATTCCTTGGAAGCACTTGTATTTCCTTACTTAATAGTTTGCGCAACTCAGGAGTAATGGTCTTTGGCTGTGGTGGCGGTGCTGCAGGCTCAGCAGTCTTGCCCTTACCAGATGGCTTACCATTCTTAGAGGGCCCTGATTCGGCCTGCTCAGAAGGTTTCGAGGATTCCTGCTGGTTGAATCGTGGAGCAGGGAAGTTTTGCTTCTTATCCACAGCATCGACAAGTCGTTGAAATCTCTTAAAGAGAGTCTCTGCCCGGATTAGAGTGGCCTCCAGATCGATTGTGTTGGAGAGTTCATTGACTATACAGTATTAGCATACGATCAGTAGACTTGGTAACCACAATCACTTACCGTATTTCAGAACCTCATCGAAATGTTGCAAGTGCTCCATAATAACATCGCGGTGTCTCTCCAGAATTGCTAGCGCGATGAAGAGGTGGAAGTTTGCACTCATATAATCAGTCCACAAGCCCTCCCATAATCGAAGAACGTCAAGCCAAGCAAACTCTCGCTTATACCAAACAAGTATCATGCGGAAGAAAAAGAAGAAATTGGTGCTGTCTGCCTTTTGTAGATGGTTCCAAAGTGCTGGGTCCATGAATTGAACAAGTTGGTCCAGTGTCAGAAGCTGGTTGCGCATGCCAGACTGATCGCGCAGAAAGTTGCGTTCCATGCGCTCCATGAACTTCTGGAAGCCCCAGAATGCAACGGCATCATCCTGAATAACTGCGTAAATCGGTGCCAACAGATCTGACATGCCTTGAACATAGCCTAGATCCTTATTGTACTCGTTGTAAGTCAGAAGCATCTCCTTCATCTGCTCTAGGTGGACATTGGTGCCAACTTCAGCAAAAGGTGAGCTTGGGTCTGGGTGGGGAATATCCTCGCCCATGAAAATGGGTACATTTCGGTCGGTGCGGTGGACGTCCTTTTCTGTAGAATAAATATAAGTATACTCCTTGGGAGGGAATGTTTGAGAGAGGGCGAGCAACTTACCAATTCGTCCCTTTTGCTCACGCCACCACTCTCCAGTCTCGCCCTCGCCTCCATCGCCTTCTAGCCTCTCCCACCATGACAGCTTGAGTTTGTAGTATTGGTCACGTAGAGAGGCGATTTGTGCTTTTCTATCATCGGCAGTGCTGTACCATTCGTAGACACCGAGCAGAAAAAGCCATGCTTCCTTTCGAACACCGTCCTCAGGATCAAGACCTCCATGGAAGATACGCTCCTTGACTTCATCGACCGTGACCGATAGTCGGCCTGTTTGAGGATCGAAGAAGGTCTTCCATTCCTTCATTGTCACTGCTTTTCGGCGTTCCTCGAGTGAAAGGTTACTAGCCCCTTCAAGAAGCTCAAATTCGCCAACATCGGTGTCCTCAAGCTCCATAACATCGTGAGCAGACCATATCCTCTGTCTCCGATCGCGGTCACTCTGCTCCTGGATACCCATAGCCCAGCGAGCAAGATAGATTCTAGCGCTATCAAACTCATCTTGAAGAGTCTGAACCTCCGGATTCCTCAATAGCCGTCTCACTTGTGGTGGCAAGTTAGGGTTCTCGACAATATCTTGAGCCGCTCTCCGCGTGAAGGTGGTTACTTTGCTGAACTTCTCCATGATGTTCCATCCAGTTTCCTTGATCAACTTGACGAAAGGATCCATCTCTGCATCCCGATTTGAAGGTCCTGCAGTGCCGCGCTGTGTTCCTACATTGCTATCCTGGCGACCAATTTGCGAGGGGCTGGACGTGAGTTTATGACCGAATGCTTCGCTGTCCTCCTTTGATGGCTCGATTAAGTAAATGTTGGGCTCAGCGCCTGACCGCTCAATCTTAACATAGCGGCGTAGCCACTTTACTACTTCGTCACCACCCCAGAACATCTGTCCCGATTCACCGAACGGATCAAATGTATCGCGGGCGATCTTCTTCTTTTGAAGAATCGTACTTTGACACTCATTGTCATGGAAGAAGAGGGCAGGAAAGCTGTCGCCGGCACGGGAGTTGATAATGACAGATCCATACCACCAGCCCAGACTCGGAGGCCGAACAAGGAGCGAGTAGACGGCGCTCACGGGAATCGCAAAGGCATACCCTCCAACAGATGTAACATGGCTCGTAACAGTCGGCGGAGGAGGAACAAGATAAGACTGCTTCGGGGGCGAGTCGCCGTCGCAAAGGTCAACTTTGACGTAGATGCTAGCGGAATCGCCAAGCGCAGATTCGGGTATCCAGGCAAGAAGTAGGTCCGAAGAAGCGATTTTCGTTGATTCATTAGAAGCTGAGGATGAAGGGCGCTCCTCGTGATGGCCTCGCTGCTGGAGAAGGGCGATGTAACCAGGGATATTGTCCTTTGAAGAGGGTGTCGGATGAACATAAACCTGTGACTGTCAGATGTTGTCCCTCAATTTGCGAGCGCAACATCTTGCAGGCTTGGATATTACTCACTTTGCTCTTGGAAAAAAGAAGCTTCACACCTCGTCCAGTCTCAGCATTTCTTATTGTGTTATACTCGCCCTCCTCATCATCGCTCATCGCATAGAAACTGTTCGATGGTGACGCAGATCGTCGCGAAGGCTGTTGTGGCGGGGCATCAGCTGCCCCAGAATCCTGCTGCGACATGGGAAGTAGTAGTAGAGCTGTCGCTCTCGGTTCTTGTCTTGAATAGCCTCTATTCTCGGGGGTTTTTTACTATTTTTATTGAAAGGTACGGTTAGAATTTGCGTGAGAAACAGTACTTAAATGGTCACCACGAAAAATGGTGAGGAACAGTTTCAGTGGCATGTGAGTAAACTCGAGCAAGCAAAAGGCGGCTGTCTATGGCCCGAACGGATCACAGATGACGACGTGCCCCGCCACAGAAGCTCCCCGCCCCTCTTAGCAGAGGTACATTAAGTCGTAGCTGTATCTGGTGTCAACTGGGGTAGTTTTTAGCAAGGACACAAGTATTCATGCTCGCAAGGCTTAGCAGAAAAGTTTCATGACAGCAGTTTATTGGTGGGTGAACAAGTTCAGCTTGCGTCGTCACGAGCTTAAAGTATAGAATAGCTTTGAATTGCTTCGATGACCACGTACTGCAAATACGTAAATCTGTTTTAACTACGTAAACGATCGGGATATTTATGCGATCTTACTGCATATCACCGAAGATGCCATAAGCTATTCTGGAGAATGTCTTGTCTGTTACGCTGCGAGTATCTTTGCCGAGTATCATCATGTTGATTGTAAGTTGAGGGCGAACTCTGGAAAGTTTCTGTCTCCCATCCATAAGTTCTGACTCAGGTCACCCAAGGATGGATGAGCAGAGGTATTTCATTACCGCATACTTCAAAGTCTTGGTAATTAACTCCATTCTTTATAGTTTACATTCACGAACATTAAGCTTGAAGCATATTAGCAACATCGAATCGAACCAGCAGTCATTTCACTTCAACCTATAGTTTTCATTATGAGAGTATTATTTGTATCGACTTATGTACCTGACCGTATGGCGTGGTTAACAGAACCCTTTTCTGCGCCAGTCTAACTTTCCCCCCCGTTCAGAACAGCAATGGCCCGACTCTTTCAAATTAACAACATGCCACTGTCGTCAAGCCAAACATTACACATATAGAATACATTCCTGTCCAGACATGGAAGGTCTCCAGTGAAGTTCGAACAAGCTCGAGCGACGTATGTAAACACGGCAAAGGTTTCTCGTCGAAGAAAATGGATTAATGGAGTCGGGTATTTAAAAAGAAAATCCGTAGGGCTCGTTCTCAAAAAATCTCTCAACGCTTCAGGCGTCTTCACTGAGGAGGCCAGCCTGGAATTCAGGCTCCACAGCTGTCTCGGGGTCGGTCCAGTTCACTGGCTTGTGAAGGCGAAGCATGGCCAAGAAGTAATCTTCAACGATGCAGAAGTTGAGAAGGAAGTTGTTGCAGTTCCATGCGATGGCGCAGACCACGGCACCGGCTACAGCATCAAGGATGAAGTGGTTGGCTGTGGCGACAATGGCGGTGAGAATCAAGGCTGGATATGACATGCCCGCAGCAACGATAACCACTCGCTTCAAGGAGGTAGGCCGCAGGCTGGTGATAGGGATGGTAGCGACGGTAAGACCGACGAGAAGAGAGTAACCAAAATGCAGTGAAGGCATAGCAGCTGTCGCCTCAGTTAGCACTGTATGAGTTTGGAGTAAATTTGATGCACTCACCATATTGGTTGCAGAATCGGTTGGTTGTCCAGACACTGCTCTCTCCCGTACCACTATGAACACTGTCTACAAATCCAAAGCTCTTGGCCTCTTCAGCATCATGGCCCGTGTATTCAGGATCACTCAGGAGGCGAGGGGGCATGCAAGGCCAGCTTGTGAATACAACAAAGGCGAGGAGATTGCACATGGCCATAGTACGTCGACGGGCCTCGTAAAGAGCAGGACCAGCAGCAATGGTATCCGAGCGCACACGGCCAGCAGCGTAACGACGGTGTCGAGTAGTGGTGAAATAGTAAAGTACAACGAGGAAGGTGATGGTGCCAGGAATATGGATGAAGGAGTAGATACGGTTGATCCAGTGAAGAAGAGTAGGTCGAGCGAGGAACCATTTCTGGAAGTCTATTTCCCAGAAG
Source organism: Fusarium beomiforme (assembly GCA_002980475.2). Taxonomy (NCBI): domain Eukaryota; kingdom Fungi; phylum Ascomycota; class Sordariomycetes; order Hypocreales; family Nectriaceae; genus Fusarium; species Fusarium beomiforme. The sequence goes on along the minus strand of PVQB02000100.1, from coordinate 132,124 downwards.
ATATGAAGCCGCTGTTCGAGGTGGATGATTTGAAGAGCATGTCGTCGAGCAACATCAACTGTTCCCTCATCTAGAGTCAACGCAGTGATAGCACGACCGACCTGGTACACAAAGTAGATGAGAAACCAGTACCAACATTCGACCAAGAATGGCAGCTTCTTGAGAAGGCGACTCAGAAGCCGATCTTCAAATATGTGAGTATTTGGTGTAGAAACAATCCGCTTATACCCAAACACCTGGAGCTTGCGCCGGCGAAGAGTCGGTTGAGACCGTGAGTCGAGACTGGGGGATCGCGAACCGCTCCATCCGCTCATAAGACTCTCGGTAGAGTCTCGCTTCGGTAAGTCATCGGAGCGCTTATAGCTCTTGATGCTGGCGATGCCTGACTTATTTGTCCAGAAATTATAGTCCTTACTTCTGTTAAAGTAGGCACCCCCAAAGAGGAGGGTGACGACGATGAGTGGCTCAAGAAAAGAACCAACCCCCATGGCGAACAAGCTTTCAACGGCTAAGAATTAAGTTGAGCGTCGCGGGGCGATGTAGTATGAGGCTTGTCGTTGTTGATATGATGCCTTACATGCAACTGGCGGGTAAAAGCTGGTCAAGGTGTTACACCACAGGATATGAAGGTCACAGCTAATAATAACTTGGTGTAAACAAGGCAAAATAAAGCAAAGGGGTATTAATAATTCAAAAGCACTGTAATTCGTCCGAATGATAGGGAGAAGCGGAAGCATAAAAAGTTGTTTGTAGTAGGGGAAGAGGCGGGCTTTGTTGCAAAGGGTCGACGGAACGCTCGGATGGTTGATATTGATATTGATTGCTACATTGGGACAATACAAGCTCAGCTCAGTACATTTCGGCTTGGCTGTTTTGGATCTGTGATCGATGGCAGGTAAACATTCAAGGTATTGGGCTTTGGGTAAGTATTTTCGCTGCGTGTACCCGGAGTTAATGACATTCTAAGGGCACACGACATGTCTAAGTCGACCGGGAGCGCTAAGACAAGCCTCAAACAGGGAATGCCCTGGCCCCAAGCTCCCAACCCCCGCCCTGTTGCCGGATGCCGGCTTGTAAGGAGTCACTTGACCAATTACAGGACTCCAGGTGCACGCAGAAAGAAAAAGAAGAACAGCCCGAGTGGAGCTAGACAAGGATCTTGTTTAGAATGGATCATCCGCTACCAACTTTACGCTGCTGACATGTCATGATGTGGTGAATGGACCAGTCATAGAAAGTGACACGTTCATCAACATGGACAAAATACCTTAGCTAAGTATAATTAGGGTGAAGCTGCGAGCTCATCTCACCTGGATGTGAAAATGGCATCATTCTCGTGTGAGAGGACATCTAATCTACAACATATCTCCACCGTTGTGTCTCTCTCGACTCTGTTCAAACAGGGGCAAAGTGAAGCTCACAGGGTCAACAAGTTACTGACGTACCTGGGCCTGATGATGGTGTTGTTTGCCCGTGCCCATCAACCACCATCATTCGACAGATACCCTTGAAACTCCTTTCTCATTACCGTCTCAAAGCCCCTGACTTGAACTCTACTCCGTGGGGACCGATCATGATCTGTGGTTCTGCAAAAGTCCGATCGTCAGGAAAATCAGAACTTGCTATGGCATATCATAAACGGAAGCACGGTAGAGGTCTAACTCCGTCTGCATGTGATAAAGTTCCGTCTCGTGCTTCCGACTGCAGACCTTCAGCCTCCGGATCTTCCGGATGTCACAGACATTATGATATTGGCTGCAAAACAAAACACACCGACTGAAGGATTTGAAGCTTATTTATTTTGAGTTTACGCATAATCATACATAATCTACAGTGCCATCTTATTATGAGACAATCGACTCCATATCTTGACCTCATGTACAGTACTCCGTATGCCAAGATCTCGAAGTATTGCCCAGACCTAATAATATATTGGTGCCTCACCATTCTCTGGCATGTTGCCTAGCACCAATATACGTACGGCCTCGGCCGCTTCTTCATTCGATTCGGACCCCTTGGGTTTCATGGCTTAAGCTGCATACTTATTTATTACCAAATATACAGTAAGCCAAAAGCACAAGGCATTGGAACCATACAGGTCTCTACGATGCCAACATTTTACGTCATCCTTCTAACATGATCAACTAAGAATGCCACGAGCGCTAAGTTAGTTAATGCTAAAATTCTTATAAGGCACGTTCTTATTGCCGATTCCCGTCTTGGGTAGCGTCGACGTTGGTAGTCAGAAACATTCCATCATACAAGGTTAGTAGGTATAACAGATATAGGCTGCTTTAACACAGCTGTGACAAGATAGAGCTGTAATGCGACAAACTCAAACTCCTATATTAATAAAACATGCAGTCATTGACCTTGAAAACTAATGATTTGAGCTGACAATCTCTTGGCAGAGTCCAAGTAACAAGTCTCATGACCTAAGCGCAGACTGTGGGTGACAAAAAGGTCTCTACACAGGCTCTCGGTCACCATTAAAACCCCGAGCCTCACATCATCACGTAAAACACTCCGAGACATCCGAAATATGTAGTCAACTATTTTTCTTCGCCTACTCTTTATGCGGCTATTGATTTGATTAGATAATTCTTGCATTCCGAAGACAGCTAAGTAGCGATGAAATAGGTGTATACTTAATATGCTTGGACGTTAAGGTTTGACTTAGATGTACCGACACCATGGCATTTCTGGCATTTTGTAAAGTGATTTGAACAAACCCGCACCACTACCAAGATGATACATAGGTTATCAAATGTTGCAATGTTGAATTACGAACTCGCCCTAATATATTCGACCTCTATGCGAGATTTCTTGCCATCCATTAATCTATTCCGCCCTTGACAGGTTACACCCAGCGCTGGGTCCCATGATAAAACGTCTAATAACAATCCGTCTATGTATGTCGTGTACTTCGTTCACATCGTTCGTCTATCAATTTCTATTTTAGATAGCTGACTTGCACCTAAACCAAACTCCTCTCTCTCAGTATGCCACTGAGCTCCTTGAGCTTAACAGGCTTGGAAAGAAACACATCCACACCACTCGCGTAGGCATCCTGCTGAGCACTCGCCGATGCTAGACCTGTCAGAGCAAGAATGATTACCGGGTCCCGATCTTCTTTGTTCTCAAAAGCCCGTATCTGTTTTGTGGCCTCTATTCCGTCCATCCGCGGCATACTGATATCCATCAGTATGCAACAGAACTGATCTGGGTTCTCCTGGAATCGCTCCACGGCCTCGAGCCCGTCTGCTGCTGTAGTGTACTTGCTTTTGAGCTTCTTCATGTAAGCGCACAACACTGAGAGGTTGATGGGGTTATCATCAACAAGGAGGAAACTCCTAGGCTCGCTGGCCGACGTTGACCCATGCTGTTGCGTCACTGGGGATGGGCGCTTTGACGGAACTCGTGATGGGGGTCCAGGACGTCTCAAAGCCGCCCTTAAGCCTGGAGTTGTCGATTTGTTATCAGGAATATCTCCCCTCAAATTACTTCCAGTAGAGCGTCTTTTGACATCGTCACCATCATCGTCAGATGCAACATCCAAATGCTCATGATCTTCAATGACAGGTACAGTTGGTGACAGCGCTTGTAAGTCTCCCCATCGACACAATGCTATATGAAGAATTCGAGCTAGTTTGTGTGGACCAATACTGGAACATGCAAGTTAGCAAGCTGAAACCTAGGCAGGGCTGAATAGCACTTACGGTTGAGAAACAAACTCATAAACTCGCCGGTCCTTGGATGTCTTGCTCTCGGAAGACCGTTTATGCGCTGTAATGGCATTGGCGCACACCACAACCACGGGAGACCTGACTAGCTCTTCGCTGCGAAGAACTGGATCGCCGATCGCTATCTCATTGCATAGCACAAGGTCTGGAGCTACATCTTGGCATGAAGCTTCGTTGATAACGTCCATCTCCAACCATCGATGGCACATTATCTGCATAGCAGACATGGGAATACCTCGAGCCGTATCCGACTTGATATCCTCTTCAGAAGGGAAACCGACCAATCGCAGACGCAGTCCTTTGAGGCGCTTTGTCTCTTCATTGACCTCGTTCTTCTCTTGCCCCAGATTCAAACCGTTTGAGTCTTTCGATCGCAATAGTGGTAATGTCACGGTTGCTGTAGTCCCTACATTGACTTCACTCTCAATCGATATCTTACCGCCCATAGATGCCACGATCTTCTTAACTAGACTCAGGCCCAACCCAGTACCGTGCGAAAGATGGTTCTCCTGAGAAAATGGTTTGAAAAGATCGTTGCGAAGAAAGTCTGGGGAGATCCCTTGACCAGTGTCGGCGACTGAAATGCGGACCAAACGTCTGTTACTACTGGGGTTATTCGAGGACAAAGGTTTCTGAGACAGCGCAACTGTTATTGTGCCTTTGTTCGTATATTTGAGTGCATTTCCGAACAGGTTCATCACCACACGTCGAAGTGCTCCAGCTGCAACATGGAAGCGATATGGCACGTAAGGATCAATATCAAGGAAGATGGCCACCTGACTGTCGTGCCCAAGTGGTACTTCATATTTGACTGGGTCTTCAAACTGACCACCTGTTAAGTCATTCTCCTCAGTATTGACGGGCTTGCTTCGATCAGCGGTCTGCCAAGCTTTGTGGGCCTCGTTGCCTTTGAATACATGGCCGGCGAACACGCTATCCATAACCTCCTCAACCAGAGCGTCCAGTCTAACTTCAGAGGTAGAAACACTTGCGGGAACTGTTGCAGCAGAGTCGGAAACGACAGATCGTTTTCGAGCTCGGCGCTCCCTCTTTCGATGGACCGCAACTTGATTGACCTTTGAGAAGTATAGAAGATGATCGATTGTCTCCGATAGCGTCCGCCCACACGTTTCGAGAGTTCGTAGTAAGTTGCCCTGGAAAACATCCAGTTGGGTGTCGGCCAACAGCTCGGCTGATAGCATGACTCCGTGTAGAGGCGTCCGTAGTTCGTGAGATAATGAACCAAGCACGTCAGATTGTGCCTTGTTCACAAGCAAGGCTTCGAGTCTTTGAGCTTCTGACATGGCCAGCATGCCAAACCCTCGTAGATAGCTCAACTCTCCTTCAATCGTGAACGTTCTTGTGGGTGTTCGAGTATATGCAAATCCCCCCGCTAACCAACGATCTCTTTTAGGGTCCCAAACAGGTACGAAGGCCACGCTTCGAGCACCGGGGAAGATCTTTGAAATAGAGTGTCCTTCGAGATATCTTGACCATGAACGGTGCTTTTTACCAGACAATGCGGCAGCTGATGCTTCAGCAAAATACTCCTGCTTAGGCATTGGGGTACAGAGATCGTCCTCGGACGAACCACTTGATAAGAGACTACCATACTCATCGAAATTGAATATTTTACCAGTAGGATACCGCCGTAAGAGCGCCGAGAGCAACTTCTTCGGCATGGCTGTATGGATATCGGAGCCTGTGTCTAAGTTGATGCTTGACGAAGTGGAAGTAGCGAAACCCAGAATCCCGCAACAAGCTTTCTCCTGGTCAGACTGATCTACTGTCTCTTCACTACTAGATGATGACTCAGTCGAAGATTGGCCATCATGAAGAATCGAATCTGTAGCTGACGCATCGGAATTAGCATCCAGGAAGAGGACGCCCTCAATCTCTATTCCTTCGCGAATAAGATTTGCTGCCCGAGAGAAGATCTTTGCAATGGCCTTTTCCTGAGCATTAGCATCAGATTCTCTAACAGACATACTCTTCGATGAAGTACTGGTTATATTCGCCTCCCCAGGGCCTCCAGAACTGATAGCTGTAGTTTCGCCTGTAGTATTGGGCTGCATTGGAACGTGAACCGGTAATGTTTTCTGAAGATTAATATCTCTAAACTGTTGTAGAGCCTGCTGTTCAGAATTCAAGTTACCTTCCCTGGTCGCATCATCGTGGAAGGCCGGAGAATTAGTTCGAGCTCTCCAACTCGCCATGGACGACTCCTTCTCAACAAAGGAACCAATCCCTCGTGTCATACGAACGCTTCTTCGATAAGCGTCTCCTACACTCTTGAATCTCAGATAATCCATAATATTGGAGGAGATTTCTCGTAAGACCTCAGTGTCGCTGCTGGTCCAGCTGTCAGCTTCCCTCGGCACGGGGTCTACCACACAGTAAACGCCAATGTCAACGCCAGTTGGTGATCTTATGGGCACAGCTGCGTAGAATCGCGCAGGGAATTCTGATAGAGGGTGTGGTATCTTGTGGAGTCTGCTATCCGCTCTAAGATCCGGTATTAGAGTCAGGGGCAATCCCTTATCAAATGCAGAAGAGTCGTGATTTTGTGCCATTAGAGCCCGGTCGCAAACCGAGAGCTGCCGTGGGAAAGTTCCCGGGTACAGCCAAAAGTCTCCATTGCTATTCTTGGGGCGAATCGGACTCTTTGCAAGAGATGATCGTTGTGTGGCTTCGGCGACAATGTATTGGTGATTACGGTCGAACAGAGATATTAAGGCCCGATCAGTCCCTGTCTTCCAGAGACCCAGCTGTGCAAGAGATGCAAGAACAGTATCTTTCGAGATTTCTTGTCGCTTCATATCATCGCTAGGGATGTTTCCGTTGGCTGGGGCTTGACCAGAGGGCGCGCCTTCGCTCGGCGAGCCTGTGATCTCATTAAGCAACGACGCTCCATATCTAATGTGATTCGTCAGTGATTAAACAGATACGTAAATTTCACTTGAGACTATCAAGATAGAGGGACGAACTTGAAAGATTCTCTCTCGCGAGCTGGTTCAGAGACGTGCTTGGGTGAACATGAGGCCATCGCGGAGGTTTCTTTGTAGCCCTGGCTTGCCACCTTGAGTTACAACAAACCGACCAGTTTTGAAGGATTTCGCTGTGAGAAGAGGGGAAACTGTTCGAAACTACTTCCAAGCGGAAAAGTCAAAAACTGTGGTCTCGATCTTGGGTGGCGATCACAAGGTAGATAAGATTGGATGGGCAACGGCAAGCAAAGAATAAGGCAAAATATGTCGGGAAATGCTCTAGGTTCGCTGCGAAAGAGTTGATTGCCTGCTATGTGCTTTGACGAATAGAAATACCCAAATCCTGCGTGGTAGCAAACGAATTCTGCGCCATTGAAACAACGAGTTAGTTGATGAATGGATAATAAGAGAGCTTGTCAAGTTGATTTACCGCTAATAGGTACCTTGTCGCAACTGATTGGCCATGCTCCGATTATCGGTAAATGTGAAGATCTCGAACGGTCGTGATTCCAATTATGTGTTTGTTGAATCTCCATTCATGGTGGCGACGGAGGGGATAGAGAAAAGATGAATGGATGGAGATGTTTGGCTGTTGGATGTGGAAGCGACCGCAGGGTCGAGAAATGGATGGGAAACTCACGACGCGTACCTTCCTATTATCAGGTCTAAATTTCCTCCTAGTTATTTGATTCAAGTTGATTCCGCCTTCTCCAGATCCCTACAAATAGATACCCTTGAAAAGTGTTGATCCCTGCATCCATCTAGTAGATACTGTGATACTGTACTTATTCATTCTGACACGGGCCTCATTGTAGATCACTTGCTTGCAGTTCCGCGAGCTTCTATCTTTTACTGTTTCCTGCTCAGACTCAATGCCTAAATTTCCTTGGAAATCTCCTCAGACTTTGCTAACTTGTGGATGCAAAGGACAATCCTTGGAAATCTGCCCCGTCCAGTGGACATCCCAGGTGAATCACGACAGTATGATGTAACCAGCCGGTTTGTTTTACATCATATCACTCAGCAATACAAGACACCGAATTTTCAAAACAAGTTGATATAAATCCCAGGGATCCTGTACCAATTGGCTACATAGGTACGGTCCAGTATAGTATCAGTCATAACAGTAGCAGCTATGTCATTCCCCAAGTCCTAGTCCTCCTTACAACGCCATCCAATCCATCAGTCTATATAATCGACATGGTTTCCCAAGATAGTAATAGTCCTTAAACGCCCTCTAAAACACTGGAACCATTGTTATCTATACATTTCATCTTCTTCCACAATACGTCCGAGAATCAAACTCTGGATCACAAGCTCATCGCTCAAAACGCGAATATTCTCAATCTTGGGATGAGTGGCGGTTGATCTTCGACGCTTCTTATTACCTGCTATTTCCGTAGGCGCAAAAATTGCGTCAATGGTTCCTGTTCCTTTATCCAGGTACAACCAGTCAAACGGTGTTCCCGCTTTCTGATGTTCCAACAGCAATTCCCGTGCTTGTTGTGTTGAAAACACTCGCGAGATAGATGGCCCCAGCACAGTCGCAAGGAAAATGTAAGGTTCTTTGGCCTCACTGCGAGACTTCTTTGAATCGATGACAACCAGCACACGTTGCCCGTCAAGCAGTCGTGGTCGCTGCTCAATAACTTCAGCCAGTCTTGCTTCCGTTGCCGAATATGGTGTTAGGATTCGCGACCTAATTGCGTTACCAAGCACAGTAGATGCGCCTGCACAAAGCACATAGGGCTCCCAGTCCACAATAACGCCTTTGTTGAAACAAGTTGTTATCCATTGGGGTGCCAAGCAGGGGAGACCCAGCGCCAAAGCCTGCATGTACTTGACCTTGCGTGAATGTTTGTCTGCGATGAGTGCAGTAAACCCGCTCTCACAAATCAGCTTGGTGAGTTTGAGTGAGTCTTGCTCATCCAGCACGGGATCGGTCGCATTCATGATGGATGAATGTTCAAACATGTCTTGGAATCCTTCGGCAAGAATGATGCCTCCCGACTGTGTGATCTTTGTGGCTAGCTTTTTGCGTTCTTGAGCTTTAAACTGGTCGGAGAAAGAAATGGCAAACACCATGCTCTCGAAGAGTCGTCCTACCCGGTGTGCCTGAGCAGAGCTTTGCTTAAAGGACCTGCTAGCTTTGGAATGTACCATGCTCCTTTCAAGCACACTTGCAGCCGGCGAGTGATGCAATTCATCAGTAGAATCCGAATCAATATATGAAAACCGTTTGGATACCCTTGCCGTTCTTCTTGCTGGTTGAGGCGAGTCTGACTTGGATCCTTTTCGAGCCTCCTGCTTTTGCAAATCTCGGCTGCCTTGCGGCGACGGAAGGGTGACCGATTCCGGCCGTTCAGAACCGGGAGAGTCTTGCGTTCCGGGTGTTGTTTTGGCCGAAGGTAAGGGTGTCGTCGAGAGAATACTCAAACTTGAAGATGTCGGTGGTAACTGGCCAACAGAGCGATTGGCCAACGGGGTCACTGGTGTTGTCTCCCCTCGATCATTCCTGCGTGAGCGAGTGGTCATCGGTGGTGGAAGCTCCGCATAAACATCTCGGGCAGATTTTTTGGACCGCGACGATATCGTCTCGCTCGTGTCTGCTGTTCTATGAGGAAGGGGTAAGTCCTCCTCTGGCGCCTCCTCTATCATTGAAACCGCAGCGAAATTTTGCAGAGGCGATGATATAGACGTAGACTTGGGATCTCTATCACTCATAAGTCCATCTGAGTAAGAGGAGCTCAAGAATGGATTCCTGCGCTTTTGCCGAGCTGCACGACTGTAAGTCCTACTTGTCCGCTTCCGTGCTGGTGGCAAAGATAAGGGCTCTGAATTCTCGTCTGGGTTTTGTGGCAAATCATCATCTTCAACGTAAAGTTTCGGTAACTCGGGCTCGGATGGTGTTGGTTGTTCAACAGGCGCTGTAGGCGGGAGAGAAGGTGCTGGACTAGTTGCGGGTATCATGTCTTCATCTACCACAACCTTGTCTACATCCACTAAAACAATGTCTCCGTCGTGGTCGATCTGCTGATTGTCGGGAGCACTGTTTCCTGGAGTAGCCTTGGTTGATGTAACGGGAAGAGTCTCATTAGAAGCTACCACCCTCTTTTGAGAGTCATCCACAAGAGGTGGTAGTTCTTGTCCCTTGCCAAGGTCGGTATTCGTGGTAGGCTTAGGGGCTGCTTGGGGCTCTTCAGGCGGCAAAACCCTCCTCTTCTTTCTTGGCTGTTCTGCCGAGTTGCGCCTAATCTTGGGTGTGAAGCTAACGCGGCCCATCTCCTCTGCAGCCTGCGCTTTCTTTCGTTCAATCTTCTTTCTTCTCTCCAACCGTCGGATAGCATCGTCGGAATCATCATCGGAATGCAACGGGAGAATGACAAAGTTTTCCATGCTCTTTCTTTCCTGAGACTTCTTCATTGGTTCGTAATGTGCCATTGGCTCAGTAGTGTTCGATGACCTAGGAGCCTGGGCTCGGGGGCTAGGATCAGAAGATGGTGGTGATTCTGGAATCATTTCACCACCTGTAGATCGCTCATGCAGAGGTGTGACCGCTCTTACAGGTCCCTCATCTTTATCTTGTAAAGACATTTCCGGGATATCCTGCAGACGGCGTTGGGGACTTGAGGTTCGGATATCGGATGGTGAAGAAACATTGGCTCTGTTCTTCAGGGGAGAGGTCTCGATAATGTTCGGCGAAATAGAGTTGAAGAGTTTTGGAGAAGGTCGTGAAGATGTTGGGCTGATATGTTTGATGGCCGATGAAAACTGCGTCTGGCCGAATAATTGGCTTCCGGCCAGAGGGGCGGCAATGCTCGGTCTCGCAGCAAATGGGTTCTTGGGGACAGCAGGCGTCTCGAAGGTGGGAGCGTGAGGACGGTGAGGGGTTTGGCCATTATTCAATTGCGAAGTCCCATCGGGATGCCTCCAGTCACCTCTAGTGTTCTCGAAACCTGCATCCTCTGAGATTTGAGACGAGGGCCGACCGAGCTCGCTTATGTTCGCAAAATTGACTGCTCCTGTATCGTCATCTTGAAGGGTTCGAGGTTCGTGTGAGCCGAACTGGGTATCACCATTTACCGGGCTCGAAGGTACAATATCGCAATATTCACTATAGTCACGATCATCGTTGATCTGTGTCGGAGTCTGTTGAGAATAGTCCATGTTGCGCAAGGCAACAGTCATAGCACTGGCCGGCGGCTTGAGACTTCTGATCAGAGGCTTGGGTGCATTATTTTGCACTGGTTGCGGCTGCGGGCTTTCATGACGCGCAGTGGATTTGGCAAGGTCTTTTGATATAACCAATGTATTAGGCACCTGGGCGTTCAGATTGCCATTGTTGGTCGGCTTGACGCGATTTTCGAGGCCCTGGGCAACGCCATTTAGCACGTCTGCCTTCTGAGTTGCACATTGCTTTTTCGAATGTGTCAGTGCCACCCTGGTCGTGTCCCAGTGCGACGGATGGCCATTCTCAGTTGCGGGTCCTTCTGGACGCGCTTTGTCCGATAACGCGTCGTGATGAACAGAGTCAGTTGATGGTGCTGCTAAATCAATGATTATTGGATCTGATGATGGTACAACTATTTCACTCATTGGTGAAGGTACCTGCTTTGAGTTTGCCATGTCAGGTTTTGAAGATGTAACGTATTTAGGAGGTGAACTACTGAGCTGTATAATGCATACAAGTGTTAGTGCATCATGGCTGAGAGAACGCAAACCCCAGTGTAGACTTCTCAGCTACACTGGCTACGTACCGTGCCGACTCCAAACTCGGCCCTGTAGGCCTCAAAGATGGGCTGGCTATCCTGCGTCTCATTGCTGCCTGCCTGAGCAAGCATCTGAGAATCTGTCATCGTGGCGAATAGTGCATCTTCCAGGTCAAGACGCGAGCAGGCTACTTCAGAGGAGTGGTTGCGAAAAGAAATTGAATTGACTGTGCCTCTTACGACTAAAATGAATGTGAATTGGCCAAAAGCGGAAACAAAGTCAATAGACTGGTGGACGTCAGTGACACGAGAGCACGTGACGCCTTTGAACCACTTTCTGCCCTGACCATTGACAATTCAGTACTGACACAGATAGCCAAGAACTAAGATTTATAGGTAATTGGTGGGCTTTGGCTATCGTTGGAGTCCTAGGTTCATCGAAATCGTTTCCACAAACTTGCAGTCCAGGCTGGTTTGGCCTTTGGTGCTGGTTTCCTACACAGCATTTAACTTACACTTAATTCTCCAGCCAATCAGTACCTAGGTATGTAGCGTCGAATGACACCTCAACACTGCTATGTCGGCCATGTCATGTTTTGGGAAACTGTCCCTACAGTAAATACATAATATAGAATCTCCTAGTTTAATTACCTCGCTACCTAGAAAATGTTCTTAAGGATTCTAGTATCAAGATTAGGGGGTGAAATCAGTGATGGCTTGTCGCCATGTTAACTATCCATACTCCGATCGATATTATCGGCCTCACTAGAAAAGAAATACCAATAGTGGTTTTGTTTAAGGGCTTTCAATGGATATCAATTGAACGGTTCATACAATTGAATATCTATTTCGTGATTGTTGATTAATGAAGCAACTGAGACTGGATCACAGGTTGTAGGGCTGAACCAGGGCATACAATAAAATTATATGTATACATTTTTGCCTTTATTATATGGCTTATGTTGGAATACCATGCCAAAACTTCCCTTCCTGGCAAGGTGTTCTTATGGTATATGGCTGACTTGTAAGTTTTCGGGAAGTGGTTTGCTACCTTTCATGCCTCCGCTTTGTAAGAAACCTATGTCTTTCCTTGAACCATCGTCATCGAGAGTTATGATATCTCCTGTGCATGACATGAGTCAGATCATGGTATGAGGCTTTTACTCATCATGAGGAGACTCTTGAGAAAACTGATAATCGCCGAGCCCCACTTGCCTTAATAGACTCCGAATTTCGTCGTGTCTTCTCTTGGTATGTCGTCAGTTTCCTAGGGCTAGGGTTCATCATAGATGGACTTTGGATAACAAGCAAAAGCACAAAACTTCGTAGAATCAGCGGTCATCAAAGTAACCCCGGGGTTTGAAAAGTGACATAAAATTGGCTCATTTGGAAAAACCAAGCAGGAAGAGCACTTTTCCGTAGCCACTATGGGAACCCCGAAAGTGTGACGAACGGTTAAGGTTCCATCCAATACAATACCAAGGAATGATATTAGTGGAGAGTTGTTGGGAAGCCAGTGTAATAAATGAATGGTTCACATGCCCGGTTTCGCTGCTGACTCATCAAAACTTTTTGGTTATCTGTGGTGCCCCGCGGCGACAATTCTGCCCCGCGTAATGCCCCGCGGTAACAGCAACAAACAAGATCGTGTTCAAGCCGGAACAATCGCGACATGGCTATCACAGTGATCCTAGGCTCCCAATGGGGTGAGTTATGGTCTCTTAAATCCCTTCAGCCCCTATTGCTACGCACTGTCAATATCAGGCAGTTGGCGTGGTGGGGTTAATGTGAACTTGAATCCTGACTTGTCGCGATATTTAGGAGATGAGGGCGTATGTCTACCCTTCCGAGTCGAACCCTGCGCAAACCGTCTAGCCCGTGTCGATATAAATCACATATAGAACTGACTTCTAACGACTTATCATGGCTCCAGAAAGGAAAGCTCACCGACATCCTTGCCCCCGATGCTCAACTCTGCGCCCGAGCTGCTGGAGGTCACAATGCTGGTCAGTATAGCATTAGTCAAATACTTGGATAATTCATGGCAATTGACCCTTGAGAACGAAATCCTGACGACTTTTCTATAGGTCACAGTATAGTGTTAGTCAAATGCTTTCGATTCATGGCAAATGGCCTTTGAGGATGAAAGACTAACTACTTCTCTGTAGTGCCAATGGAGTTTCATACAGGTGGGCACGAACAGGCATGGTTTCTTCAACGAGTACTCACCTTTTCATAGTTTCCACCTGCTTCCCTCTGGACTCATCAACCCTAAATGCATGAACTTTGTAAGTTTCCGGTTTGCTCACAATCAGTGTATATAAAGACTCATTATCAAGATTGGTTCAGGTGTCGTCTTCCACGTGTACGTTCTTTCACTATTGCGAGTGGCGTATTGCGACATGATTTGCTCCACCACGCTTCCCATACAACTATATTGACTTTACTCTTAGTCCAAGTTTCTTCAAGGAACTCGAAGAGCTAGAAGCGAGTAAGTCGGATCGTCCATCTCTGATCATCTTTTGGCCGGGCAGAGCTGACGTATCTATCAAGAGGGTCTTCCTTCAGTTCACGATCGAATCTTAGTCTCGGACCGAGTTCACATCATTCTACAAATGCACATTGCGGTCGATGGACTAGAGGAGAGGGAGCTCGGAGGTTTGTTATGGTAACCCCTTTCGAGAAATGCGCATAACTGATAAACTCTAGACAACAAGATCGGTACCACTGGTCGCGGCATGTCACCAATCATTCCTATACTAAAACCTTCTTAATAACATTGTTTTAGGCATTGGCCCTACATACAGCAAGGCTGCGGCAGTAAGTAACCATTCGTGACTGAATCTTCCAGAGGTTCTGCTAAACCCTTTATAGCGTGAGGGTGTTCGTCTTGTTGACGTCTTCAACCCGGAGGTATTCGAGAAAAAGCTTCGCCGTCTTGAATCCGGCTATCGAAAACGCTTCGGAGAGCTATTCGAGTATGACATCGAGGAGGAGCTTGCCCGATTCAAGGAGTATGCAGACAAGCTGAAGCCATACGCTATCGATGGTGTGTCGTTCATGCAGTCGGCCCAGGAGAGTAACATGAACATCATCGTGGAAGGGGCGAATGCACTCATGCTCGACGTCAACTACGGCTCTTACCCCTTTGTCACCTCTTCGAACACAACACTGGGCGGTATCATTAGCGGTCTCACCTTGAATCCCAAGAACATCACCGAGACGATCGGAGTTGTGAAAGCCTACACAACCCGGGTCGGGCAGGGAGCTTTCAAGACAGAAGATACTGGAGATATAGGAACTAAGCTCCAAGAGATCGGCCGGGAATGGGGTACATCAACTGGCCGAAGACGCAGATGCGGATGGCTCGACCTCGTCGTGGTCAAGTACAGCACTTCTATCAACTACTACACCTCTCTGAACCTCACCAAGCTCGATGTCCTAGATACTTTCGAGACTATCAAGGTCGCCATCGCTTACAAGGTCGATGGCATTGAGCTGGAACATTACCCTGCCGATCTCGATACACTGGCCCGAGCCGAGGTTGTCTATCACGAGATGCCAGGATGGCAGAAGCCAACAACCGGAGCAAAAACTTTCTATGATCTTCCCAAGCAAGCTCGTGATTACGTCGAGGTAAGATGTCTGCCATAATCAAATGATCTCGTCCTGATGGCCACTCTAGTATATCGAGAAGTTTGTTGGAGTCAAGGTAAGCTTGCCCTATGTGTTACAATCCAAAAGGGGGCTCTTACTGACATATACTAGATCAAGTGGATAGGTACCGGTCCTGACCGCGAGGCCATGATCAAGCGCGCCTGAGCGACCTATCTGGCAGAGTACGTGGAGAGTGTTGGACAAACTGGTAAAAATTTACGTCGTTAACCGTAAGTCAAGTAGCAGAAGATAAAAAGACAAAATACGAGGTCGATTATGCGTATAACTAGCAGTTATCTCCTCGATAGATATGATTCAGGGTTGAGATGGTCTGCGATCTCCATCCAAGGTAACAAAGTAGAATTATGTGATATTAACTATTCACAAGAACTTGCCAAATAGTCATCCGTGTTTTATAATGTCATTCTAAGGGACAACTGTGGGCTTATAGTAATTGATCACGCGATTCCAATGTAAGCTTTAGTCTCTCGTGTATGCCAGACTCTTGCTCTTAGGCCAATGGATCAGGTATGGCATATGTTTTTGATACATGTATACAAGGACTATTCTTGGTTATCAGGATAGCCATTACTAGTCGATACGACGTCTAGATGGGTCAGTTTTCTTTAGTTAACGTACGACAATGATGTATTCCAAAGTGCATTTTTATCCATGATAATACGTCTCTTATTCAACGTAATGCCAACTTGCTATCTCATGTCGTGACCTAAGTTTGCACATTTCATCCTTGTGTTTCCCTTCGAGTTTTTCCCTCTTGGACTCTGTAGTTCGTCAACCAGTACCTGCTTAATTGGCAAGATCTGTGAGTTTGACGACTCTCAGTAAGGGGGTTACTTGAAGAGAAACAGCATCCGTTTTTATTTCTCCGGTTCAATACTGAGAGTCAGAGTGTTCACTCAATCCTGTGTCAAGGATATATGCTGGAAAAATAATATTGTGGGAGTGAAGTGCCATGCTGACAACCAAGACCTACCATGATTCGACGTGTCCAGCAAGACCATGAATAGACATATCTCAATATGTTTCACAAGCTATGCTACCTCGACTATTTCTTATCGCAGGATTGTTTTCCTACGAGAGAACAGTGCTCTGGCGGGAGGCCGAAGGAAGTCACTGTTGCATGCCCTTCAATTCACAGGTGGCTTCTGAAGACTGGGCTTATAGATTCTGAGTCTCAGATCTGGCTTCGTTACCAGGCTTAAATGTTCAAGTTATACATATTCTTATCGTGGAGGGAGAAGTTCCTTGTATGGTGGTAAGTTTGTCGAGAGTAATCTATCTTTAGGGCAGCGCACACCAGGAGTATAAGCCTACTAGTATATTTAATGAGCAGCATAATTTAGATACTGGGTGTTCCTCTGTGTAAATTTATATATTTATATGTACTCTTGTTGTCTCCGAATTAGAGTTCCTCTGTTCATCATGTGTATAGCACTATGTAATAACTGGGATGAGGACTCGGGATAGCGGTGACATGTGAACTCCTTCTTTATCACCATACCCTACAAGACTATCGACTGATTTGGCATGCGATGCAGACATCACGAGCTCCTAGGCTTAGACAGTCTCCATTAGAATGGTCTTTTGGCTTTTGGTTTCTGATTTCAGCTTCATCAGGGTCCTTACTATCAAAGTTCATCCACACTATAGGGACCTCTCGAACTATCCAATCCACATAAAATACTATATGATATCCCGCCGTGTAGTCAACCGTATCCTTGTAATGTGAACACCCGAAACGGGCCGGGAATATACCTACAGACACTTAATCGGTATCAAGGTGCAGGTCTCGGGTAGCAGCATCAGCATTTCGATCTGGGCACAGTGCACATATACCACTAAGCTACTAACAAACAGAAGGACGGGTAAGTGCATGATAGGAGGGGTAGCTTTGGGTAAATGATATGATATAACCATTTCAGGTCGGTATCTTTCTGATGATGGATCAGAATTATGAATGGAAGTTATCCGAATTAGCGAGATAGTGATGATGAGGTGAGGTTTGCATTTTGCCAGGTGGTCAGTCAACTGCAATGTACAATGACCACATCGTCACAAAAAAGGCTCATATAACGAGTCAGTTCTAGTCATACTGAGGTTCCGTTATACACCATCTTGTAACTATTCACTGAATCAAGTGGTTCAAGATATGTTAGGGCTGATTCATTATGGAGAAATGTCCGTTATCACTACCCTAGACCGTAGATCACCATCTCTATGGTTTTCTCCCCCCCACGGGACGAACCCTCACCAAGATCATCACTATGGTCCCGTGAGAGGTCACCACACCCACCATTTCCCCTCAGTATGTCTAGACGCGCCCTTTTCTC
The DNA here is from genome assembly GCA_002980475.2 of Fusarium beomiforme. Classification (NCBI taxonomy): domain Eukaryota; kingdom Fungi; phylum Ascomycota; class Sordariomycetes; order Hypocreales; family Nectriaceae; genus Fusarium; species Fusarium beomiforme. The sequence goes on along the minus strand of PVQB02000100.1, from coordinate 114,677 downwards.
TGTATGTCTCTCCATGAAGCATGTCATTTCAAGAAACGCAAGGGTCTCAAAGTTCCTGCAGAAGCACCAATAGAAATACCACCTTATCAAACGCGTCACATGGTACGGCACAAGACAAGACATCATCCAACTGAGGCGCCACCTCCGCAATATTTCCCCTCTTTGATTGCAGCAGAGTTGTTCCGTACAGCATTCCCTCCTAAATTTTGTACGCTAGTATGCGAATAGACAAGACTCGTCGTTATCACACGAGAAGCTCTGGACTAACAGGAAACGTGGGAGATAGCAACGTTGATCGAGGTCACGCGAGGGGGTGTGACCTGGTATTCGATAATGAATGAGTCTCAATATTCCCTATCACCAAGATAGCTCTGACCAAAGCTGAGCCATCTGTTGTATCTTACAGACCAGGGATAGCTGCGTTTCGACTAAATAAGCCAGCATACAAACATGCATATCGATAGCTGGTGATAATCTCCCTCATGCAAGACGGTCTCATACGTACAGGAGCATCAAAGAAGGTGTCGTCAGAAAGTCTGGCTCAAGCCCTCGAATCTTCATGACAACTGCCACCAATGCACGCAGAAGCGTCATGTTTGTCAATTGGTGGATGATGTTGAATGCAGACCTTCAACTGTCGGCCCCAAAGCTGCGGCTCGGTAAGGCTTGTTTCCATGCCATGGTACTGTAACAATCACGCAAGCACTAGCTGTAGCAAACAAAGAAGAGATAAACAGTCCAACGCAAGACGATGGAAAGTTTGTCATCCTGTTCACGGCGTAGCCGCTAGCTCTGTGAAGCCACCGACGATGCCGAGTCCGACCCTGGAGAAATCCGGGGTAATCAGTCAAACGACGAAGCGAGGTTGAGAACGTCAGGGTTAACGTCTAGCTAGAGTGCTAGTGAGAGGTGAGAAAGTGAGAGGGATCCACCGAGACTGGCACTCACGGTGCAACATGACACGCCGTGACAGCCTCTTCTGGGTTAGAGAACATGCCACTCATCGTATAGGTCAATAAAGACGGAAATGCGTTATGACAGGTAAACCCATGAGTTGCAGAACAATGCCTTTCAACGGTTCATTTCGTTCTGTAGCCAGCCGCAACTCTGCAGCTAGAGGTACAGCTGCAGGACGGCAAGGAAGATCCCCGCAATTAATATCATGCAAAGCAACACAACCAGTCTCTTTTTTCATTCTCAGCGCCGTTCTCTTCTTCTGGTCTCTCCAACATTCAACAAACGTTGGAGTTCCCCATGTCTAGGGGCGCCGTGCAAGTCTGGGGTTGCTCAGACGGGATTGGTTGATTTTATGACATTGTTGCGTACAACAAAATGCGACCTCGTGGCGACCTCAGCTGGCGAGTCTGCATAGAAAATGGGGGTTGAATCTCGAGATAGACAACACCACCAAAGAAGAAAATTTCTCTGATAGACAATAGAAACCTGTCGGCTGCGATGCAACAGTATGCAAATTTCGATTCGCCCCCTCGCGATCAATCACCAGTTGAGTTGAGGCTGTCTGAGTCTTGCCACACAGGCCTGTTTCTGTCCCTCCCTAGAAGTAGTAAAAGTTCATGTTCGTTGTGCAACCTGACAAGTCAAGTTTCATCCGGGACTGACTTCTCATACGTACAATGTAACCGTATTTGCCTGTCTCATTTGAGCCGCCAGCATCCGCCATAGTTCGAAGCGAGGGCGGCCAAAGCGGATCTTTGATAGTCCCGACGCAGGCCTGTCAATTATGCTGCTCTTGTTATGCTCACTGTCCTGTCCCTTGAAATGCAGTAGCAATGCTTCAAGACGGCCCAGACTCAAAGTGCAACCCCAGGCCCCCCATTGACCACTCAGCGCAGGAACGGGGATTGCACGGCAACCCAAGAGCCCCTTGATAAGCCACGAAGGCGAGCTTGCTTTTGTCCAAAAGCATGCAGCTGCAGCAACTTGATGCTGTAGGAATTTGCCATTGTGTATTTCGCCCGCGGTCCTGGGCTTGGGGAGTACGAGACACCTCTCCTATTCTGGTACTTCACAGACTTGATAGCATGGAACTCCGGTAATAAGCCCTACGATGTGAACATGCTTTTGTTAAGCAATCAGGTGGCCAATGTATCAGTATCCAATCCCTTTTTTTCTCCCCTCTCCCTTGAGAGAAAGATCCTTTCACTTGAAAAACTTGAGGGTGTAACTGACTGTGCCTGTGCCCCTACGTAACTGTACAGAAATGGCCAGAAGAGCACACATCCTTGCTCATTGCAGCAGAACCTGCAGTAGATGGCAGCGTGGCACCACGGTCCTGGCGCTGACAAGCTCCTCCCATGCAAATTTGCTCCAACCGAAGATTGCCAACCCTTGTCGCAAAAGATAAAAAGAATGCGGGGGAACGTACGTTGAATGTGATATGTCAGATCTGCCTAGTCAGCAAGCGGGCAAGACAAGGCACGGTGCAACGCTCCAGGCTAGACCCAAAGACGTTGAGGGAGATAAAGCAGTTAGAGGGGGAAAAAAAAGAAAAAAGAAAAAGAAAAAGAAAGAAAAAGAAAAATATCGCAGAACCGTTGTTGAACAATGGAGACACCATGTGTTTCCTGCTTGGGAATGTCTCTGAAAAAACGTGTCGGCGTTGAAAACTTCAACTCCGACGCAAGGGATAATCTACAAGCGAGAGCCAACGGAGGTTTTGTATTTGATAGGTCGAGTCCTTGGCGAGTTTATCAGACCAGGCTCATCTCGCTTGAGCTGAAGTGAGTTGCTGACCAAACTCGAGAGTTGAGACTCTCACTTGAGGAACAACGTCAGGAGCATGGCATGCGGCTCACTGGAAATCCGACATCAACCCCATACTTTTGTATGTAGTAATAGGAATAGGAGCATGATTTCTCTCTGAGACGTTTTGGGTGTTTCTCATGACTAAACTTTTAGGGCCAACGTCAGCAGGGCAGAGTCTAAGAACCACATGGTAATGCAAGGAGTTCTAATAATGCAGAAATCACAACGAAATCTGGAAATAAGCCAACTGAACTAGGGATGAAAAACCTTTTTCTTCATGAAAGAGAAAAAAGAAGAAAAAACCTTGGTTCGACCGGGGACTATCAATATCATGAAGCTGTTTATGGTCCAAGCGACCAATCTTTGAATGACACGGCACTTGCAAGCGAGCTATGAGCCAATCAAAAGACTATGAAAACACACCCCCCAGGCGGGAAGAGAAGAACAGGCGGCTTCTTCGGACCTGAGCGAGAGCGGCTGCAAAATCAAGGTCCAAGGTCAGGGTCAAGGTCACGTCTCGTAGTGAAGAAACGCCGCCTTTCAAAGAATCACAGTCAGTCATTCAGTCGCAGACACAGTCACAGTCTCAAACGAGTCACATGACAGCTGCTGTAAGGAATGGAACATATTGACACGCGCCACATCTCGAAACGTGCTGGTGCTGGTGTCATGCGAAACCCAACAAATCCAACATCTTCCTAGTCACGATCGATCAAAACTCGTCGTGTCAACGATCTTAACAACGTTAAAAAAATCAATCCGTAAAACTTCAAACAGACGCATAATGAAGCAAAGATGACGAAATATCGTCTAAGAACATCTCCATCGTCCAAGACAGAATCAAGGCGAAAAAGAAGTACATATAAGGGAAAAAAAAAAAACTTTCAGACTCCACTCCAGTGGAATCCGATCTCATTGCACAACCCAATCTCACGATGGCATCAGCTCGAGGACTGAGCCTCAAGCCCATACTCGAGTCTGGGCCCAACAGAGCTACATAACAGGGAAAATGGAAGCCAGAAGAAAGGAGAAGTTCATGTCGTCATGCAAGCAATCGGCCGATCTGGTCATCTCATTCTCTATCCCCAGTCGCAATAAAATGAAGCTTGGCATTCTCAGACAACGCTTTCACTTTCTGGGACAAGCCTCTCTAGCAGCTCGACTGCAAAAAGGGACACCCGTAGAAAAAGCAATAAAAAAAAATTGCACTCCTGGAGCCACGGCTAGTGGACAAAGCCCCCCTCGAGCCTCGCTGAGCTTTAAATCTGAGCCTTGAGCCCTATGCAGCCAGCAAAGGTGTGTCGTTAACCAGCCTCTAGCAGTTTAGCTCAATCTCTAACCTTAGCTGGCAAGGTACGTAGCGATAGGCTTTTGTAGATCATGCCCAACTTGGCAGACTTACCAGGTTCAGGCTATTATTGTCATCCATGACCCAGTACCTGTCAGGGTACCCTAAGCTGATGCACCCGCTTTCAAGCTACAGCCAACTCTGGGGATATCTCTTGGCACGATCAATGAATGGTTAACAATATCCGTGAACTCAGGTCTCCTGTCAAGTTCTGGTGGAGAGCAAGGGTTTCGCCTACGCTTTTCCCTAGCGACAATGGTTCAGGAGACTGAAAATTTGGGAGCTAGAAAAATTTCCCATCGACTTCGATCTCAATCTTGTCAGATCAAAATGGTTATTTGACGAATAAGATGGCTCAACTGGTTATTGGGCACGAGGCCACCTCTACAGCCATGCCACACCTATTCCTGAATGCGGCTGGCTGTGTTCGTGTTGTTGGTTGCCTCTTTTGATCCCATAAAGTTGACTTGCATGAGAAACCCGGAGGATGTACCCGGAGCCAATTCGTTGTTGATCCTGCAAGGCACAGTGCTTCTCGATACGGCACAAAGTCGTGATAATGGTATGTTCGACAAACGCTCCAACCAACTTCAGCCGACATGTATCGGCAGATACAAGTCTACAACTCTCAACTTGTCAGCAAGACCTTTTCCTGACGAAGAACATCAATCCTTAATCTTGTTAGCTTTAACAACCGACATTGCCTGCTAGCCTGTTGACCAAGCCCTCGGACCCTTGATGATGCCGCCGTCTGCAGTGCTCGCGTCATCCTAGCCGGGCGATCTGCTAGTGGTTTCTTTTTCGTCGGCGGAGTACTTGCACCCACTGCAGCTTCAACTTATAACAGTAATTGAGGTATAGAAGCAACGCAATTGTTCTTCCAGCTCGTAGGCTTCCTGAAGCGCATATTTTCTGCGGCTTGGCTAGACCTTTGTCTAATCCTCACTTGAAAGCCGCCACTGCACTTCGCACGGGCTTCGTCAAGAATAGGGGCTGTCAGACCAAGGCCACGAGAGCCTACCAGAGGGCTTGGTCAGCCTTGTTGGAGGGTGGGGTGATCGATGAGCCCACCATCAACAGCACCCCCAGACCACGCCAATCTTTCAATATTCCTTCAGATGAAGTTCTCAACCCATGCAATACCTCGAACGCCCCAGCTGAGATTGGATCATCTGCTCCGGTGATGTGCTGCACCAACTTGTAAATCCTCAAGTTGGACGGGGGTTCGATGTCACTCTGCGAGTCTTGAATGGTTGGATAGGACTGTAGCTGAGTCTGCACAATTCCTCGATTTGGCATGACATTGAACGCCACAAATTCTTAACACGGAAAGACATTGCTTCTGCGTTTGTGAGTTAATCTTGTTTGGGATTGCTGACCTGCAGCCTTGGGCGAATAGATTAAGAGAATGCAACGTTCGGATGAGGTTGGCCATCTCCCCAGCGGTTCGCTTACACGAGGCAGCTGCTGAGATGAGATATTGGCAGTGTAATCGTTGCGATGCTATGATTGCGTTGCTATCTGTTCCCACAAATGGGAGCATCGCTAGGACGAACTGGGCTTCCCGCAATCTTGCCCATCGCCCATCCCACATAGTACGGATCAACTACTTAATGAGGTGGAAAATTTTGGACTTTGAGAAACTGGTGTCCTTTCAGTTAGCGGATAAACGAGCCCGCTGGTTCCCGCATGGCCAGTGCAGCGAGCATTCCCCTGTTTATTAACTATGTAGCATCCTTCGTCGTTCCTGATACCAATGTATAAGGGCGGCACAGATTACGTAGGAAGCCAGCGGCGAAAGCCTTTGATAGCCATCAATTTTTCGGCGTTGACGGCTGACCGTTTGAGATTCTGTGCTCAATCAAGGAAAGACCCCCGTTCTAGACCGGAAAGTTTGGTTAATAGAGTTCATGACCTGGCTACTGGCCTGCGGCTGGGCGGCTGGAACCGCGCCCAAAGATATCTATGGCCCCAACTTCCAATCTGGTCGCTCTGCCCGACGAGCTAAGAACAAGCATTTGCCAATCTTGGACGAGCTGATGAAATCGTGGGGGGACCCTTCCGCTGTCTATCTTATCAAAAAGGTACGATGGAGACTTGACTGTGTGATGAATCTGCATCATATGCGCCATATCTTTGCTAATGCTGCTGCGGGCGCTCAAGTGACGACAGATGCAACCTGAGCTATCTGGTAAAATGGATATTCACCTAATTGAGTGGGGGTATTTCCACTTGGATATCGGTAACTTACCTCGGCCATGATATATCAGACATATCAGTAACACTTCAGATTGAAATGAACCTTCGATGTCTTCAAGTGTCATTGTCGGGCTTGATCGTCAATGCTCTGGAGACACATTGTGAGATCAGCGCTGTTGTGTGAAATTTTGATTCGGCAATAAATTTTTGCTGCTCCTCATAAATGCACCACGGTCTTTCGGGTAGCAAATTTGCTGTAGCGTCGTAAAAACTATCGACAATTGGCAGAAACCTTGATTTGAGGCCCTGGAAGCCCAAATAACCTAACCAGCGCAATTGCCGCGACATGCTGAGTAAAATCATTGATTAGCGAATTACACAGCCATTGTCTGCCGCGAGGCGATAAATAGGCAATATCTTGAGCAATTTACGCCTGATAGCATCATTCATCATCGGATTGGTGGATATCTTCAGCTTGTCTGGAAACGATGTCAGATAAGACCTGAACGTGTGATCTAGCTAGGTGTGTTGAAGAGCACAGCATAGCCATGTATGTACGGATGCTGCTGAAAGATTATGAATGTTTGCTATCTTTGACTGGGTCCCGAGGTCGTCGATTCCACAAGAATCTGGGGAAATAGTTATTGACATCTCGTCAAGCCTACCTCCAACGGAATCAATGTTGACAACATGCACCCCAGAGGCAGTATTCATCCACTAGTGCCAGAGATCACAAACCAGCAACGAAATGGGCGTAATACACGATGTGACCTTATTATTCATTTTTGAAAGGGTTGGAATAAGTGGTCAGGCGGCAGAAACAGGACGAGGATGCAGTTGGATGGAGTGTAGATCAATGGGGGAAAATGATTCGCTTCGAGTCCCCTGTCGCATCCGCCCCCAGACGCAGGCATCATCCAAAATGGAATGGTTTTGCTGAGAAGCCCAAGAGATCAGCAACGCATGGCTCTGAATGCTGGTGTTAGTTGATGATCACGATAGGCGGCCATTGTCAATCTCGCTCCCTTCTAGCGGTGCAATTCCCGGTGAACCTGGGTCAAGGCGCCGAACGCACAGGCTGGTTTGATTTGTAGCGCCCAAAAGGTTCCTTCAGGTCATCAACGCTTCAACTGACACAAGCGCTACTTCAGGAGACGGACAAACTGTGAGCATGCTCTAAAACTTAAGCAAATGGACGCCACACAGTAGGGTAAGGCAGTAATGCAAGAGCCAAGCATCTGGCGGTTGGTCTCTGCTCGGTGCGCATATCATTCTTGGCGGCATTCCTTGAGGCAATTCGGATTCAGTGTAGCTTATCTACTTGTGCTCTAATGATACTCTGCGGCACGACAGCCACTCGGGCATTTTAGAAATGTAAATAACCCTGCGAGGCCTCACTGATACCAGCCCAAGGTGGCTTGTGGCGATGATATGAAGAATTTTATTGTCCTTTACAGAATCTACAGAGAAAATCAAGGGTCCAGTGTGGTTGATCTCCCATCGTTGATCGGTTCTTAGTCGAGAACAACCTTGCAATGCTTGGTGGCGAGCTGCACGGATTGTAATTGTGGTTGTAGTTGTCGTAACCTAAGACTGTGGTTCGAGGTTGGCGGTTTCAGTAACGGTCGCCTCTTCAAGGTATGATGGCGGCATTGAACCATTACGGCTGATAGGAGCTTGATGGCCATTGGCTTGTTGGCTATCAAGGTGCAAAGTCTGGGGCCAATGGTGTGATGGACCTCATAGAGCAACAGAAGTTTGATAGCAGGAGCGCGGCAGTTAAAACTGCTGTCAAATGGTACGGATATTGCAGATGTTCCAGTGGCCATAAACCCGGCAGAGGGCTCTGAATGGCTGATCGTTGCTCAGAACTCCCATTCAGGAAGCTGATCTCGGCTCCGTGCAGGCCTGATGCAGACTTTGAGAGCATCAACATGCAATTCGTTACCAAATGGCGTCACTCTCACTTTCTGTAGCATCGAGCGTTTCGAGCGTCTCACAAAGTTCGATGGCGCGTCTGCTTAGCACTTGGTCGATGTTGCTTTGGTTGTTCTCTATGGCGTCAAGAAGATCCTGGTCATGTGGTTTATTGTGTGATACATATGAGGTTGTGTCGTGTTATGAACTGTAGCATTACTATGTAAGTGAACGACGGAGAAAGTTCGAGTATGAAAGAATATTTATGCTGTGTTAGTGCTTCCACACTATTCGCCAACTTGTGCAACACATTCGAGCTTCGACATCTTAAATCGTTCTATTCTGGAGTCACAACAAGGACTAGCCGTCGTGAACGATCTTGCGAATTGTTTTGATTGACAAGACTAGTTTGATTGACCCTGAAAGAAGAACAGAACTCAAGGAGCACGTTGTCAAGGTTAGTGGTTATTTTGCGTGCTCGAGGTGGAGAAAGATGTGAAGTAAAGTGAAGCAGCTAAAGTGGAGAGAGATGGAGATGCAGACGGCAGCAGGGATGTGGAGAAGGGGGACCTTGAAACGACTATGCTCTTACGAGATTAGAGCAGCGGTACTAAGCCCAATCCATTATTCCTGCGGGCGCACAACTGTTATGTTTCTGCCTGAGGCCAGTACCGATCTTTCTTGCCAAAGGTGGACGCCTTCCATTCTGTCCCCTTCCTGTGGGCCGCTGTCTGAGAGACCATTTTGAAGCATACAATCGCCAAACAGATTACACTATGCCGCAGGAGTAGCAGCTTACAGCCAAAGCACAGAGCATCAAGCAGCATGATACATACTGTATGAGCAAGATACCAACATGGCTTGCTTGCAACCTCGTCCCCAGACTCGACTTCAATCACGAATAGCACCCGTTGACCACTCATGAGCGGGTTGGTCACTGGGTCAAACAGAATGCCAACAATAAAATCCCATGAGGACGAGAATTTACGATGCTCGACTGGGAAGCAGACCATTGTCGAACAGGCCTCACACCACGGAGGGGGTCGAATACCCTTTGTGCAGCACAACCTTTCGTCTTGCGGGGAGAGGGGGCACTTGGGGCACTCCGAAAGCTCCAGCAAGCGGGCAGAACCGTGCAGAATTGCACGGTAGGTAACGGAAAACAGAGGCGAGCAACAGCCCACTGCCCACCTCCGGTGTCGCTATGGTGTTCATCAGGTCAGTCCCCAGCGAAAAATCTCGGCTGATGCCTTCGCGGTGCCATCCGGGACCCTCAGGGCCCCCGTTGAGAACCCATCTGAGTCACCTCATCGAAGCTCAATATGGGTGATTGTTCTTGTGGACATGACTGAGCAAAATTCAATCATGGAAAATTTTCGTCTATCCCATCGCAACCTCGTAGCCTGCCTTGACCAATGGGCAGGGCAGGCAGAACAGAACAGACACAGTCAAGTTGCCAGCCAATGTCTCCAGTAGAATCACACGCCTGTGTCTGGTGTCTGAATGTCTTGGGTCCTTTGGTAGTAGGCTTGTCCTGTCCTCCTCTGCCCTTCGCGCTGGAGAGCAGTGAGAGCTCACTGAAGGACAGGGCACTTCTCTGATTTCTGTATTAGATCTCCACTCTCTTGCTATTGCTGGCACACCCTCTCCAACAAACACTCCCTGAGGGTGAGACGCCCCGGTGTGTCTAGGACACACCCAGTTGAAACGAGAGCAACCCACACCTGGCGGGCGTCCCATCAGAATCCAAGGTGGGCCAATTTTTCCAGCACGTATCACTTCTATTGGATCCTTGACTACAGTAACATCTTTGCTGCAGGGCATTGAGAGCGGCAAGGCGCCCCCACCTGTCTGCAAAACTCCACCAAGACAAGTACGTATCGATGGAGGAGTGGTGTGCCTTGGTACTCTCCTCCACGAATTCCTAGGCAAGGTACCTCTAGCGCCATCCTGGTCGTGCAACTGATCATCTACCAAGGCTGTGCCTGGGCCACTGACCAAGAATATACATAACCCTTCCCCTCGAACCTCTTAACCTCTAATCTCTTCCACTACCATCTCGACTCTTTCACTTTGCAATCCTTCCAATTGCTTCTTGTACTTCTTGAAATATTGATCTTACCTGACTTCACTTGGATATAAAGGAGTTTTCACTTCTCTCAACTCTTGGGTTGATCCCTTCTCACACTTACTACCCTTACTCTCACCAACCACATACAACACCGCAGCCATGGACTTCGATTCTTGGGCTCACTCTTTCTGTCTCGCTTGCGACAAGCAGGTTCAAACATCAACTGATGCTTACTGCTCCGAGTCGTGCAGATTGGCCGACTTCGAAAAGACGTCAACGACAAGCTCTCAAGCCAGCTCACCTGGTCTGGCTTCTCCTCCTTGCCAATGGTCATCGAAATCTTCCAGCTCGGGCTTCTGCCTCTCCCCCGCCTACGATTTCTCCAACGCGAAGCCATATGGCTCAAGGCATATGAGCCAACCCACCTTCAAGCCTTACGGCACTGAGCAGTCACCTGTCCGATCCCTCACTCCTTCTAGCTCTCACAGCAGCCTTTGCTCTATGCAAAGCACCTCAACAACAGGAGAGTCGAGTCAACTGTCAGACAAGGCGAGGAAGGAACTCCGAGCGTACGCAGTGTCTTTCGACAACGTAAGGACCCAGCGAAGGCGATCATACTAAACACGGCACCTATTCAACTCCATCACTCAAACACATACTACCACACCTAAACATCTATAAACACTTCATCTCGCAACTCATTCAACATCTACAACATCAAACGCATCAACGAAAACCTCAACTCACCCTTCACGCCTTTTTCTTTTATCTTATCGAAGAGTCTGTTTTGTACCAAAGAAGGGCATTACACCGGAGCACTGCATTAAAAAAAAAGTTTGTTTTACATTGAACCATCACGATTTCTTTTCCATCTCAACCATTCGCTGGTGGGATAGTTTGGGTGGCTTTTTGTCCATCGGTATCTCGTACCAAATACAGGGCGGGTTGATATCAAGTTTCAGAACATGGATTATGGGAGCACGGGAAGTTTGTCATGATACCGGGATACGAACGGCTGGGGACATTTGGGTCTGGCGTACAGGACCGACCAGGCAAGAAGCCGGTCGATGGATTATTCTATTGGGAGGTATAACTGAGCTTTTGACTACGGGGCACTGGGCATTGACAGGAACTGCGGATGACTGCACTACACTGCACAGCATAGCACATCATTGGATACCATAGCATACTATAGCCAAAGAGATTTTTTTTTCCTTCTCCCTCCACGAAGCAAGCCAAGTTTTTGGAGCATGAGTGTGCATAATTCTCCTTGTTTCGTTTGGTCTCTCTCGAGTGTCAACGCTTCCTGGATGGCATAAATGATGGCATTCTTAGGCTCACACAGATACAACACATCGACACTATGTGGGTAAAATTGCTTTTCTCGGGGATTTTACTACCAAGCTCACAGTCACCGCCAGGCAGAGACTAGGATGGATTGACTTTGCATCTGCAGTGACTCAGCAATCTCGGCTCCATGCATCTCAATGTTAAGCAAGGAGAATCCAAGTTTCAACAGCATTAGAATCTGTTACCATCGTTGAAGCTAAAATTCTACGAGTCACTGAACATATGCGCGCGTAGCACAACAAAGAGCCAGGGTTATCCGTTAGTTCCAGACAAACTCTAATAACTGATAAACAACAGAGAAGATTTGCAACAGTCAGAAGACAATGCTAAACTCAGAGCCGCTTTCCGCTTCGTTCCCCAGACTCGATGGGAAAGCTTGGCCGGGACTACTGTATGAGCCATAACAGCTCCGATGGCCGGCCGTCCGCTTATGGAGCCAGCCTGACTAACAATCTTAAAGATTCAACGTCCTCGTGGATATCGAGTAGCATGATTTTTCTTTTCGCCTCGCCGATGAACGGGGCCTCATGAAACCGAGATTCGCAATTTGGGTGTCATGCGGCTCAAAATTCAAAAGGCAAAGTTTAGTCATCAGAGCTTGTTTTGGAACCCGAAACGTGCTCGTTTGTCGATATGATACCACCACGAAAATGCAAAGAGTACGTAACGTAATATCACACCCGAAGTTATCCATTCTAGTCATATCGTAAGCCAAGTCAATTCGTTGAAGCTAAATTCTAAGATACACCCGCTCGGTTGGCAGTAGCCGACTTCCCTCATCAAGTTGCCTGGGGATCCCGCTCATGCAACCATCACATATGTCGCTTGATAGGATACGGAGCGAGCGATATGAGATAGAGGCTTGGGCCGATAAAGCATGGAAAGCCTTTTCCTCCAACACTTATCAAACTTTAGCCCAGGCCTGGGTCAGAGCTAACTTAGAGGCTGACAAGATGACTTGAGCACTATTATTTTATCTTCATTATGGAACGAAGCCCTGTCATTTTGTCACCTGCCAATTGAGAATCTTCCCAGTGACATTGATGAACAAGATTTTAGTGTTAGCTTCCCAAAAACCTGGCTACTAAAAAGGCACGGTACGGGTGCAATGGAGCAAAGGGGGTCGGTCAATTGGTCTCTGAACGTCATGATCATAGCGGGCCGGGAATCAACTTAGCTCAAGGTTTAGGCTCAGGTATGGAGACTCAATAACTCCTGGATCGCTCTGCTAGCGCATTGTTCATCATCATCGGCGATTCTCAACTGATTTGATGATTTGAGCTAGCAATTGGCACTCGCGCGTGCGCAATAAAGGAAAATTTTATGGTGGATTGCCATTGATCATTTCTAAGCTTGGCTTTTTTGTTTTACAATTAGGGGACTTTGGAGCTATGGCCCTGAAACAAATAATCAACCAACCCAGTATAGAGAAAAATTTTCACATCTCTTTGTTTTGTTGTTGGGATTGGATATTATTTCAAGATTGAAATGCAATTGACGGGCGTGTAAAGCTCCAACCAGAAAGCTTTGTTAGGGGCATCTTGAATATTTGCATCCCCCAACCAAAAAGGAGATGGCGCATAAATTGACTGGGAATGAGCAGAGTATGTACTGAAACTTGTATTGGTCGGCTCAGATCGACATTATTTTATCGGCAGGGTCCGGTCATCATGAGATTCACTTCAAAAATTTCAGGGCAAAAAAACCTGCAGTCTCCAGCTTTTCCAGTCTCGTTTCTGGGGGATCTGACGCTAAAGGTGTAAAAATAAAAAAAGAAGATGCAGATACAGACATGACAGCACGATAGCCCACTCCTTTCTTCGGTCTGCCCATTTTCCTATGATATCCGATGCTGGACGGTTGATGAGCTGTTTTCGTGGTGAAATTGTCTTTTTCTCGGCAGATGGCGAAACAATGCATTGCCAGCCATTACGGTGCCTCTCGCTCGCTTGATCCGGCAGTGAAACCCCAAGATTCCGGCATCTGAACCTGGCTTTACCTTAACTTGATTTGATTTGATTTGATTTGCTTGACTTTTCTCTGGCCTGCATCAGAATTAATAGCGAGTGGCATAATATGGAGCAATGTGGGTTGTTTCGGAAGTATGGAGTCTTTTTCATGCTTCACTTGAACACATCACCACAATTTTACTGTCAGCGCTGTCTGTTCTGTTGGTATGTGCTAGACTCTATGTAAATGTAAGGCTCTTGCCTTTTCGCACTTGCATTGGAATCTGCCTAAGGTATTGCCATCTCGATCGATCGCCCATTCGGACCAACCCTTATTAGAGGGAGTCTTCTGTCCTTGGTACCTGACTCTGATGCCTTAGACTACGTGGCAGCCTCTGTACTCTCTACTCTTGACACGTCGAAACCCTGTGCCTGTCTGTACCTGCCTATCATGCCCGATCCTGGAAAGGAAAACTTCTCTTTTGATCGGCGGGCTCGGCCCGGAGGTTGTGTTGCGCTCTGAATGGATGAGATGCGCTGCGTGTTATGCTGACTGTGCTTGTATTGCCGGAAACTCACCTCTTTCTTTGTGACGTCGGCCCGCACCAATCCAGATTCAACCCTTGCTCTATTGTGCCTTGCTTGGTTCAAGGAACATCATCATGCCACCTCAATAACCTTGGTCCTTCATCTTGGGTTTAACCGTTGTTTCGGCCTGCTCCGCTAAGCGTGTCAATTCAATCTGCCCATTAGAGTCTGTGCAAGTCGAATGGGATTGAGGGATAACTTTGCCTCATACAAAGAAAATGCAAGGTTGCAGAGTATCCATCGTGGCTTTGCATGATTATCCTTTGCTCTACAGCACGCACAATGGGCTTTGGTACTGCCAAAACACGGCATTTGCACAACTATCAATATTGACCAGTATCATTTCAGTGTCTTGAACAATTTGTTTTTGCCTTTTATTTCAAGCCTTCCAGCCAATTGGCCTCTTGAGAAGTTCCGGATATCATCTCGGCATTCTTTGTCTCTGAGGGTGTTCAGGGCAGTTGTGATGGAGCGTCATGACAGCGTAACATAGCCTGATGTTTTAGAAACAAAACAATAGTCACTTTGTTTTTTACTCTCTTCACATTACGGGACAGAATCAGCGAGCCACTTTCAATTGAGATTTCACCAACAAAGTTTTTGTTTTAAGTTTTTTATATATATATCATTCTCTTATTCAAGGGCTTCCGGTTCGCCGCTTGGTTCGGGTGTCTGTCGTGTCAGCCGTAGAGGTGTGACAAAGGCAGGGCGGCTGTGATACGTGAGCATCCACGTAAAATGTTGTGCAACGCAATACACAGGTCTCTAGTCAAAACAGGATATCGCACTGAATTTACAGTATAGAGAATGAATCAGCCTCTATCCGTACAGGGAAGGGAGTTCTCAACAACTTTGATGTTATGTTAACGACTATGCCAACCCCCTTTTCCATCCCCCATCCTTCATGCCTGAGTTATCTCTAAGGTAAACGCCCTTTTGCACTGTATTTGGTGCCAGGATGAGAAAACTTTCGGGTACCTTTGATGTGGTTACACCACGTGGAAACATGCCCACCATCAGCAACTGCGGCTCAAAGGCCGAATGGACGTCTCAAAGCTCTTGCACCACTCACTCTCACTCAGTGCCATTGACTACAACCATAGCCATCTCCGATAATCTGCGACTTTGTTGATGCCCTGTTTTTCATGCTGATGTGATTTGATCGTCGGCTATTCAAGGTCAATTCGATAGGCTGTTACGTTGACACATACATCTCCGTTTCAGATTGGGAGATCTTCGTTTATGCCGAGCTGCATTTCACTTACACACTTGCACGTACCTCAGGTTCCAGCGTCATCTTTCCGACGACATACTCCTTCTGCAACGGCCAATAACGGAAGATCCGGCTATCATGGGCCAATGCGCCTTACACTGTTGCCTATCAGTTTCCATTTGTAACAATGGCGTTTACCAAGGCCAATTGTCTTGCTGAGACTTCAAAACAGGGTTTCGTTGCGCAATGCAAGGCATGACAATGGTGCTGCATCAAGAAAGGCGCCAACCGATACAGCCGAGGGTAAAGTGAGAAAGTAAAAGATGGGCTTCTACGACTACGATTGTCTCGCCTTTGGGGGAATACACGGCTTTCACCCACGTCTTGTCTGAGACCTGAAGGATAAAGGGGTGCCACCATTCACACCCACAGCGCCCTTTGGGCAGCCTTGTCTCTGACTTATACATACATAGAGGCAATGTTCTACCGCGTTCGCGACTCTAAGCCATGAATTCCTCAGTATATGCTTGCTGCTGCGTAGGTGGAGGCGGTGTCTTGTCGCCCACGAAGCCGCCACTGTTAAGGCCGTCAGCCCAGAACGCCTGTCTCGTACGTTTTAGCACGCTCATATGGACTATCCCATGCTTATGGCGTTTTTTCGTACATCTTGTTCCAGTTTCCAAAATTTCAGCCAGACAAGGCGTGGCCCCCACTGCATGTGTTGGGCTGTGTGCTGATTGTCTTACACAGATACCTACAAACGTTTTCTATCATAGGATTTGCTTTTTAGGCGCTTGATATCTTTAGAAAGAGCCCCGAAACATGGCAAAGCTTTAGGATACCCGGGTCCCCGATTCTTTAATCTATGATAACTGCTTCAGAGTTTAGCCGAAACGAGTGGTTGTTGCAAAAGTGCTACAAGATTTGAATGGCGAGACGCTCTGTGTTAGCAGATCATGGTACACTTACGTAGTACTTTAGAGTATATGTGATCTAGGAACCCAATCAGAGATTGACAATCCATTATGCTGTATGAGTATTAAGCATGATTATGTTCATAGCTCCCGATAAACACGGACGAGCTATCCATCGCAGCTACTTTCTCCGTCCATGTACGTGTGTATGCCCACGTCGATTTTGATAGATCCGTTTCATGATCATTTCTTCAGAAACAATGAATTGCATGAGGCTGACAAAAAATGACTTGAAATCGCCCAGTAGCTCAGCTCCAATCTCTTATCTTTGTACTCAGCGTATCGAGATTCTGGAGCTTCGAGAAACTTCGTGGAACATGAGCTTAGGCCAAGAGTTGCAAAAGAAAGTAAGCAGGGCAACGCCTATCGATTCCGCTATCTACCCTCTCTTATTTGTTGCACTTTTCCTTTTTTTTGTATTTAATAACGCCTTGTCTCTAAGCCATCATGACGCGCACCATCATGTATGTATGCAGGCAGGTTTCGCTCCTTGTCTTAAGGTTGTGTAACACTAGCAGGCAGAGACAAGACATGCCATTAACCGGGGAGAAAGCCGGTATCGAGAAAAGACCCAAGCGATTGGGTGTGTCTTTGTCTTTGGTTGATTTCTCTGATGCTTACAGTTGTTGCTTGTGAGAAATGTCTATGCTGTGCTCATGACGTGAAGTTATTAGTGTAATACCGGATCAAGTCCAACTGGATTTCGGATGCCCTAACTAATTAGGCGTGGCATGAATGCAAGATGAGACAGATTCAGGAGACGTTAGTCTCTGATTCTCTCATCCACCGGTTATTCTCGTCAATACTTGGACATTGTGGTCCTTTGTTAGTGCTTAGTGCTTGGCTACAGTGGATAACGTTAACTTTAGTCCTAAGACAAGAGGTTTCTCCATCTCGTTCCCCGCGTTGGAGGGACCGATTGAGGAGTTCGGGCTCTCACGGCGTCCTTTCGACGGATGAAGACGGCATGAAAAACACAGCCATCCAATTCAGTGGCGTCGTTCTGTGGGAATAGCTGCAAGTTGTGTTGCAAGAGGCGAATTAAGGCGTAGCCCATTCCCATCGCAAATGTCTATCCACATCAACGGCCTCATTTTTAGCTTCATTCATTCACATCCAGGGTGCTCAAATTGTTTCATAGGATAACTCCCTCCCAAAATCGGGTATAGAGGCACAGTAAACAGAGGTCATTGGTCGTGAACAGGCGGTTTTCCCTCCCCAAATTCCAAGCCACTTCAGGTCCCGATCCCCAAATGGTGACATTAGAGGGTCACATCCGCGTTCTGATGCCTTTAGACTTTTTTTGCCCTCTCCGTTTTGCAGGACCAAGTGCTCTAACTGGCCGCTGGTTCAACCCTCCAAACACGACGCTAGTTAAACCCCAGAAAATTTACGGGGCCAGTTATCGCGGGGATGGCTTCGCAAGCTCCAAACCTTCAAGGGCACGGCCGTTCGAGATGCGAGGCCATCACCATTTCGACCACTCACCATCAACAGAGGCTCCCCCTGTAGCGGGAGGCAAAAAGGCCAACAAACAGAACCGTATCGAAACCCAAGCCTAAAGCGTACGGTTCCTCCGTTATGACCCTCCAGCTCAAGCTATTCTCCCCCTGCCCGAAGAGCACGCTAGACTGAGACGCTATCAACGATCATCAACAGCTTGGCTCTTTGAAGAGGAGGAGTGGACGCTTGCAGGATCTGGGAGTATCTAGAGTTTCGCCTATTCGATATCCTGACAGATCTTGTGGTATCCCATGTCTGACTATCTTTGTTTGTTCCCTCAGGCTTTTTGTTAAGGAGGTCCGAGATTACTCCTAATGTGATAACCACGGACACAACTGAGACCATCACAGCTGATAATGGGTTGTAATGGTTGTATTAAACCCGTGCCAGCTGTGGTTCGCTCTTATTCGCTCGATGTTTTAAACCCTGGTACGAAAATTCTTTTCAAAAAGTTGCCTTTCGATCTAACGTGCAGCGGACAATTTGATCGGGAATAGTTTTGGGGCTTGATAGTTTACGCGAAAGCGAGTTTAATAATATATTCTAGTTGTTCTGTACCCCCTGACTGCAAGAGTTTTCCTCACCAGGCTGTTCGTGAATGTTTGCTACCTCCCCTCTGCTGCGGATTCTGTCCCATGAGTCTGGTACGTGTTCATTGCTAGCCAAGCCAAGCTGAGAATGGCTGGCTGAAGGCGGCCGCATACTTCCACAATTATACCAGACATATGCCGCAATTATCCCGTCATCAAGTGTAAATCTTATGTATGTCTGGGATCACATCCAGTGAAATCGATTTATTTTCCCATGCAGGATCTCTATGACACTCTGACAGGGAATAATGTCCCGAGATACAGCAGTCTGCTGTGCCTAAGGCCGCCTGGACTGTCAGATTCTGTTCGGGTATCGGTATTGCATTGGACTGTAAGGGTTCAGGCACACATGTAAGCTCACAAGGGTCAGGCATAAGAGATGCAGTTTTCGATTCGCTTTCAAGCCAACTGCAGTAGCTTCACCACTCACAGGCCATCACCGGATACACTGGACTCGCTGACGTGGACTTGACATGGCCAGAAGGGAATGAAGAGCATATTTCTTTGTTGGTGTTGTTGTTGCGTGATGAGTAAATTAATTTAGTTATATATTTGATAACAATGTCTCGAAGTTTCTGCAGCTGAGCGGCGTCTACTATATCACCTTCCGAGTTGACAGACACCCTCAGCTTACCATCCGATGGCGGTCATAATCACTCGCTCGCACACTAAAGCACCGGCTGTTTCCAAGGGTCCAGCCGATTCAAACAACCCTTGTTTGATATCCATTAAACAGCATAAGTGAATGCCCTCAACGTTTCCCCGTCCCCATAAGTCGGACCGTCTCTAGTTTTTCACACTCACCAAGCTGGGGTTTCAAAGGCCGTTGGCTGGCATATGCAACTTGAAAAATTTCGGGGGCCATTAAACAAAAACATTGGGACCCGGGCATGAGTCCGGTCTTCCGATTGGTGAACGGGCCACTGAACGGGATCTATCCGTAGCGGACCGCCGGGTTGGGCGCCGGAGTACAAATTTGAAATGCGACTACGGCAACACAAGTGCAATTGGATGCACTTTTGCCTCACTTTACTCTCTGACTCCTCTCTTTGCTCTACCGTAGGGGACGTGCTTAATGTTTCTTAATCGGGCATGTTGCATTCTTCCATAGGCGAGACCGGTCTGGATCTGGGGTCCGAGCTGTAGGTGGAAAGCATCGGCCTGGACCGGCTGGAGTAGGTCTTTGTTCATGCTTGGAGAGTGCCAGTTCATCCTCAGCCTTACATTACCTAGAAGATGCCAAAATGTCTATTGAACCAAGAATAGGGTAGGCAAGTCGTGGTTGTCCGTAGACGTGCAGAGGTACATTGGTCTCACGAGAGGTAGATAAACGTGCAAGAAAGACCATTCCATCAAGTGACAATTTGAAGTAACTCCTAGAATAAGATAAGACAGGCACCTGATGTTTATGAACCTGGTCAGGTCAAACAGTGTAAGAAACGCCGGATCTTGCTTCAACTCGTCGTACTAATGATCAATATAGAACCTGATATTGAAACAGATAGGAGACAGCCTTCCTCGGTTCTCGGAGTCTGCAGAAGAACAAGCAAGAGAAAGCAGGAAGAATCTCAAGCAAGATACCTAAGGTACCTACCTAAGGTACCTTAAGGTAAGGTAAGGTAAGGTAAGGTAGCTTCAAAGTTGGTAGTCTCGTATCCTCAGTATGACCTCAGCCTTCGCAAACTTTTGTTAAGACAACTGAAAACAACCATCAAATTCTTCTTGATATTATCAAGTATAGGGAACACAGCCAAGATAGCAGGCTCCGAGAGTGTTGGATACCCAATAGTGCTCAATCCGGATGGCAAGCACCCTGAAACGATTTTCGGCGAAGCAGAGTGTTCTATACTGCAAGACGTTCTAAGTATGGAGTGCTCCCCTTATTGGTACCGCTTCTTCGTCAAGAACTTACCACCGCGCCCTTGGCTTCTCACAATCAACGAGCACCCGTTTACAATAGCCTGTTATGCCAAAGAAGGGAGGCACCACAAGCCTGTCGAGCCTCGTAATCCCACATGGAACCAGGGATGGACCTTTCTCTTCAACCCTATCGAGCTACATGGAATCAACAAGGAAATCTTTGCTGGAAATCAGAATATCAAAATGTGCGTAGATATCGATGCGCGCATAGATCATTTCCCGGAGAACCAGCTGCGGTCGGTTGTTCAAGATGTGACAGAGATATTCTTCAAACAGCCGTATGATATCAGAGTTATGGAGCTTATGCTGGTGATTGATTGAAATATCGTGGTTATGCTGGACAAGATAAACGGGTTGAGGTCGCGAGTGAACCAATTCCCTGGCTATATCGCTTGTTGTGAGGTTACTTACACCGGAATAGATGATGATAATGGCGATCTAGAGTCTGATCACGTCTCAGGATAGAAAGTCGGGCGCCCGTGGCCTGATCATCCTAAGAAATTACCCGTAGATCCCGGAATGAGGCTTCGTGGACCCAGGGGTCCTGAGAATGGTGGCCAATTATGCTGTATAACAACTATATCGGCCGGTATGCTCCTCAGGGACCAGACGGGCCAGAGTTTGATGACTACGGTAGCACGTGGTGTTGACCAAGGTGAAAAGGTACGGTTGGGCGAGTTTTTCTTGCAAAATAATCTCGGACAGGCTGTGCATATGACTCCCAACACAGATGTTGCTTTGATTAAGTTGGATGACCCTATCAATTTCGATAACATCCACCGGAGTTTACAATTTCAACGGCTACTGGGAGAGGACACAATCGATGAGCTTCCTTGGAACTTTCGTATCTTTTCTCCTACCCGCTGGCATTCTTTGACTGAAGGTATAATCGTTGCAAAGTCAGTTAAAGCCGTGTCCACTCCTGACACAACTCATTATTGAGTCTATCACTGGGCTTGGACTGGCCAACCAGGGTGTGAATTGGGAAAAGATTCGAACCCTCCGCCGGAACGAGTGATGAATAGAGTTGCTGCAGTGAGCTCTAATGGTATTGTTACTGGATTTCTTCATCACGCCAAACAAAGTTTGTGGAATGGCCACTCGCTCATCTTGAGTGCAAAGGTGGTGAATTCCGGTTGCATTTTGGCGAAATGGTTTCGTTGGCGACGAAGGTCTGGCCAAAGCTGCTGAGACTTGGTTACCTATGATGGGACAGTGCTTGCCCAGGAATCGACTGAAAGGCTGAGAAATGGCAACGAAGTTTTGGGAACAAGATTGGGAGACGGTTTTGAAGTTTGTTCATGAGTCAAGGGGGGGCATGGAAGCCAGTCACTAGCATCACACCTTAAATTCCAGGTACACATTCTTTCTCGTCTTATCCTAATCGTGCTAAAACATAGATGTTATTGTAATGCTTCTATCACTCGCTGAAGACCCAGATCAAGGTACTCATTTGGATGGGAAAACACAATTCTGAACCAACCTGGCTTCTCAGAGCCAAAAGCTTTCCCCGAGGCCAGGAACACTCTCCTCTCCATCAGTTTATCCATGAGTACACCCGTGATATCATCAGTTTCTACCTTGGGGTGCCGTGCCTTGTAAGCCTTGCCTAGATCAACCCATAAAAAGAAGGCCGCGTTCACACCGGGAGCATAATCAATACCATTCTTCACCGACCAAGAAACGACTCGTGCGTATTGAGTGGATAACTTCCTCTGGTTCTCAGCCAAGTATGCATCGACAAAAGTGTCATCCTCCAGAATTTTGGTCGTGATATGATCGGAGATGGAAGATACGGAGCTGTATAGTCCAACAGCGACTATGGCAGCATGAAGGGATGAATTGCCCTGAGATATGATGGCTCCGACTCGGATGCCGTTGGCACCAAAGTCCTTAGACATGCCCCAAAGAACATGTAATCTCTTAGGGTCAATGACGCTCGCAGTGTCGATGGCAAGAGCAGATTCAAACGGAATAGGGGGAGGATATTGATCAATGGCGTTGGGCCAGACTGAGAGGGCGTAGATTTCATCGCTGATAAAATGAATATTGTACTTCTGACACAGCTTCATCAAGGCAATAAGAACATTGCGAGAATAACAGCGCCCTAGAGGGTTATGTGGGTGACTGATAACAAGGCCAGCAACCTTGATTCCCTTGGCTTGAGCACCAAGAATGACTTCCTCGTACTGGGCCACTGCCTCTTTGCAAAGAGGGTCAACGTCATGAAACGCAACTGGAAGAAGTTTGGTTCCAAAGCGACACGTGATATCAGGGACAAAAGTTCCATAATATGGTTGGCCAAGAAGAATCGCATCGCCAGCATTCGCAACCGCCCACGATAGATGCTCGATAGCAGCGCTGCATCCATTGGTCATAGAGATATGAGCTGGTTCAATATCCCGAAAAGGCTTAAGATGCTTATTCAAGAACCGGGAAACAGCCTGCTTGGCTCTCTTCGTACCAGTGGTTCCATCTCCGTATGTAAAAGCCGGGTTCGTGAGAGCCAAGTTATCATGAATATGTTTTCGTAGAACATCGTGCATGAGGGTATTCTCGGCTACACCGAGACTCACAATACCATCGGAATTGGTGTCTTGGTCGTAAAGATTTGTAATGACTTCCCACAAAGCCATGCCTTTGCACGCCTCTTCGGCATCGTGGGCGCGTTGTGAGAGGGCCATTGTGCTTGACTGTGGCGTGTGAGTAAAGAGTATCAAAGAAACATATGATGATTCTCCTCCATATCGGCTGTCGAATAATTGTCCATGGCTACCGGTCGCCGACAGCCGCTTGGTACAAAATTTATAAAACCCCGATCTCTGCTACTGTAAATTTCCTAGTCTGTATTATAATATGGGGTGTATAGGGCGCGAATTTTCGGTAATCGGGTTATCAGCAATAACTTGAAATGTGACGATGTTCTTAGAGTCAGATCTGAATTGGTTTCTGTGGCGCGGCGATATGACGGTAAAAGGACGCTAGAAACTCAATAGAACAACCCATAGAACGCTTCTTGTCTAGCCTTCATACCCTGAAAAGGTCTACCTAGGTAATTATTTGATGTCCAGTGCTCAGCTCTTTCAATTATATAGGTGACCTGTACCTGGTGGCTCGTATGATAGCCCTCCTTGAGATGGGACAATGTGAGCTTACTGGAATCACTACGTAAAACCTGCCTGTTGCGAAGGCTCAGGGACCGTAGAACTTTACTTGGTCCAGGAGTGTAACAATTCGATATAAATAACTACAGAGTTGATAGATCCATCTTCTTGAGAAGTCACAGGGCACCACGAGGTAAACGCTTTTGAATATCAACAAGCCATAAACTAAAAACTTCTTTATTCATAGAATTCTGTATTATCGCTTAAAACATTTCCTCTATATCTTTCTATTTCAAAGTAACAAGTTCCTCGGCGCTGGTAGGGTGAATAGCCACACAGCTATCAAAGTCGGCCTTCGTGGCACCCATCTTGACAGCGACACCAAAACCTTGCAGCATCTCACCGCTACCTAATCCCATGATGTGAAGGCCGACGACCTTCTCCTCAGGTCCAGCGACAATCAGCTTGTAGTTTGTAGGTCCCTTCTGGTCAGGCTCCATCATGGCATAGTACATGGCTGTGAAGCTTGTCTTATAGACCTTGATGTTGTCCTTGCCATACTTCTCGATGGCTTGGGGCTCAGTGAGACCGATGCTGCCGACCTCAGGATGAGCGAAGACAACTGAGGGCACGTTGCTGTAGTCGAGCTTGAGGTTGGCAAACTCAGGGCCGCCGAATAAACGGTGAGCGAGACGACGACCAGCTGCGATAGCAACAGGGGTCAATTCAACCTCTCCAGTAACGTCGCCAAGAGCGTAAATGTTGTCGACCGCGGTGTTTTGGTACTCGTCCACGACGATATGTCCCTTCTCGCCAAGTTTAACTCCAGCCTCCTCCAAACCGATGCCCTTAGTTTCAGGAGTGCGACCAATGGCCCAAATCAGGTGGTCAACGTCTCCGACAACACTCTCATTGCCCTGATCATCCTTGTATGTGACGGTAAGCTTTCCGTTAGAGTCCTTCTCAACCTTGCTAGTCTGCGAACGCTTGTGGAGCTTGACACCGAGTCTCTCGTACTCCTTGGTGACGCTCTCCTGAATCATGGGATCGAAGTTACGAAGGAACGTATCGTGGCGGATGAAAAGATGTGTCTCTGTGCCGAGGGCGTTGAACATGCCGGCAAACTCAACAGCGATGTAACCGGCCCCGACAATAGCGACCTTCTTGGGCTGTGTGGAAATATCGAAGAAACCATCGCTGTTAATTCCGTACTCGGCACCGGGGATCTCAGGAGGGATAGTAGGCTTGCCGCCGACAGCGATGAGGATCTTCTTAGCATTGACGAGAACCTTGGAGCTGTCGTCGAGTGTGACCTCAGCCTGGTTCCTGGAAACGAGGCGCGCCCACCCGTGTAAGTAGTCAACCTTATCATTGTTGAGGTTTCGCTCGTAGATGCCATTCAGGCGCTTGATGTAGGCGTCACGCTTGGTCTTGAAAGTCGACCAGTCGAAGGGAGCGGTTTGCTTGACAGAGAAGCCATAGGCCTTTGCGTCGTGGATAGCTTCGGCGAGAGCGGCAGCGTTGTACGTCACCTTTTTTGGCACGCAGCTAGATTTGTTAGTCCATGGTAAAATTACATGCTTCTTCAGTACGCACCCAACGTTTACACAAGTTCCGCCAAGTCGCTTGTTCTCGACGATAGTAGCCTTGACGCCAAACTTGCTGCTGGCCATGCGCGCAGAGGCAAGACCTCCACTACCGCCGCCAATGACGAGGTAATCGGTCTCTTTGGTGACGGGAGCCATATTGCGCGCAGATGTAGAAAGATGGCGGGTAATTGAAGCTATTCGCAGCGGGGTCGTTCTCGAGGACGAAGACAACGTTGATGAGCGTAGGGAATGGGGTAGAGCTTGCATGAGGTTGCCTCGAGGCTTAAACTATCGTAATTGGTATGAGAAGAGTGGAAAAGAAAGGCGGGAGGGGAATGTCGTGTTTTAAAGGGACGAGGATAGGACACAAGATGCAAAGGGACCAGAATAAGAACTGGCAGTGGTAGGTAGTGGCAGTGGCGGGGTTACGGGAAGCGGATTGGATGGAAGTGATTCAATATGCGAGAATTGTGTTATTAAGACAGTTAACGGAGGGTTGAGTAAGCAAATCGACTTCAATTCGAGTATTGGTTGGTTGGTATCAATGACGAGCTGCAGAAGAGAGACGATTTCCAATCCACCCACATTGAGGATGATTTTTCTGATCCCCGAGCCTATCCAGGTAGATACAAGCTCCGTTAGCGGGGATGGTGGTTCATACCTAGTGGAGGTCATGCCGAGCTATGAGGGACCTTTTCAGAGCCCGACGATAGTGACAAGTTTCATATCGGATGAATGCATGTGGAATCATGTTTTAATTACAATTCCACAGCTTATGTAGCTATATATTCCAGAAGATCTGACATAAGCCTCACGCTCGGGTTGCAGCCAGTTTCAGTTTCGAGCCTGATTACAAAGATTATAGCAGGCGATACAAAGTTATTATGCTGCTCATGCATGATATTATTTCTCAAGTATTTCGATGTGACTACAGAGAGTACTCTGGATGTTTTTGAATAGTAAGTATTGTCTCAAATATTTAATGTTCAAGATAGTCATGGTCGGGACCACTATACCCAGCTCACATCATCATTGAAAATGGTGCCTTTCAGGTCAGTTTATGTAAAGCTTCAGTACTACATTTGTTACAAGGCTGAATACCTAGTATTTTCAATAAACGAAACGTTATTCCAAGTCTATCAACTAGGTAGAACTCACTTTCCCATACGAAATGAGACATCTTTGAAGCCTCGCATATGCATGCATATCCGGCAACATGGTAACACGACACACCAGGTCTCACTGAGCCCGTGTCACTCCAAGGTCGAAATTATCTTGGACATTCTTAAGAACACAGCTTTTTACATCTTAAATCTTCATTACTTTTGAATCAAGCTTCTTCCAGTGGTAGAGATATCCAGGATTACCCGTTGAAGCTTGTTCATAATCGAATTAATAATCGCTGGCCCATTGTGTAATGTGATCATCTAAGTGAGACTATCCTCAAGGTAAAATCTTCAGTAGAGGATTAAAGGATAAGAATAAGACTTAGACTGGAACAAAATGATACCAAAGGTGTTTTTCTCAATATCGTTTATTCAAGCGTCATGACGTATAAGTGTGGAGCTTTGATAACTGGATATCGACAGCTTGAGCTTCGTTGGCCCTCGTGGCTTAAACCCTTACGTAGTCTGTGAAACTCTCGCGCGATAGAGGACGAATTTCACACTTTCAGTGCGCCTCTAGCGGATAATTGCTTCTGTCAAGGTTCTTTATCCCCTGTCATGTCCCGCTAACGTTTGGTTGGTTACAGAGCGCCTCGTTGGCATCTCTCATTTGTTCCCTCTCGGCTTGGCAGCACCGACCAACCCCCCATAATCCACATCCGTAGAATGGTCCAGTCCAGGCTGACGATCCAATCTCCATACTGAAGCGAAAGACAGTTCAACCATCCTGCTCCTCAACTGTATATTCTCCACGCCCGCTATATCGGCTTCACTCTCGACCGCTTTCTCGACTGTATAATCTATTACTGCGATACTTCCCTACAGTCTACTCGAGAGATTTCAAACCTCTCCTGGCGCTATCGCGACCCATAGTCCGTCTCTACAGTCCTGAGCTCTCCATAGCTCGTATACGCGATCATGGCGGCTGATGAAGGTACTTGAAGCCCACATGCGATATTCTCTATCACACGAAAGCTGACATAGCAGCGCCAAATCTGAACCTCTCCCCCGAGGAGAAGCGCACCTATGGACAGCTCTTCCGACAAGCCGATTCAGACAGTGTTGGTGTCGTGGTCGGTGAAATTGCTGTTAGGTTCTTCCACAAGACAGGTTTAGACTCCCGTATCCTCGGTGAGGTACGTTCATGGTTCATATAAGCCTCTTTGCGTCTTCAGCTTGCCGCTGACACTTGAATTAGATCTGGCAGATCGCCGATAAGGAGAACCGAGGTTTCCTAACACCAGCTGGCTTTGGTATTGCTTTACGACTCATCGGACATGCCCAAGCCGGCCGCGAGCCCACACCCGAGATCGCCCTCCAACAAGCTCCCCTTCCCCGATTCGATGGCATTATTCCTCAAGCTATGGGTGTTGGTGGTATTCCACCGCCTCCGCCTGCCCCCGTCAGCTCGCCGCCTCCCCCAGCTGCTCTTCAAGCTCAGAGCACTGGCGGACCGATCCGTATCCCACCCCTGACTCCGGAGAAGGTCGCACAATACACTGGTCTATTCGAACGCCAGCCTCTCCAAGGCGGTCAACTTCCTGGTGATCAGGCCAAATCTATCTTTGAGAAATCCGGCCTACCCAACGAGGCACTTGGAAGAATATGGCAACTTGCCGACACTGAACAGCGCGGTGCTCTCGTTCTGACCGAATTCATTATCGCCATGCACCTTCTCACCTCTATGAAGACCGGGGCTCTACGATCTCTCCCTAGCGTCCTTCCCGCTGGTCTTTACGAGGCTGCCTCGCGTCGTGGTCCTGCCTCACGCCAATCTTCGACTGGTCCAGGCGTCTCAGCCATCCCTCGACAACTTAGCGGAACAGCCCAGGTCCGCACAAACAGTCCTCTGGGCCGCCCTCCTATGTCTCCTCAACAAAGTGGTGTTAGCGATTGGGCCGTGACACCTGCAGACAAGGCACGATTCGACCAGATTTACGCCGACCTTGATAAGGGCAATAAGGGGTATATCACAGGAGAGGAAGCGGTTACTTTCTTCAGCCAGTCCAACCTTCCTGAGGACTCCTTGGCCCAAATTTGGGACCTTGCAGACACAAAGTCTCGGGGCCAGCTTACCCGAGACGAGTTTGCCGTTGCTATGTACTTGATAAGACAACAAAGAAGCGGTCGTTCAGTCCCTCTACCTACCAGTCTACCACCGAACCTGGTTCCTCCCAGCATGCGTACCCAGGCTCGACCGCAGACTGCTACATCTGCCTTTGATCCGCCTCCTCCACCGGTGGTTCAAGCTCCTCCTCCCGCTCCTAAGTCAGCTTTGGATGACTTGTTCGGCCTCGAATCAGGCACTTCCAGTCCTGTTCCTCCTCCTGCGCAGGCTCCTATGTCAACAGGGGGCTCCAATGCTAACGATCCTTTCGCTAGTGGCTCTGCACTGACACCTACTTCTCCCGTTAAGCCATCCCTTACAGGCACTGGTGGCTCAAGCTTTAAGCCATTTGTGCCGTCATCCTCATTTGGCAGAGGTTTGACACAGCAGCCTACTGGCGGCTCAGCTGGTTCTGGTCAGAAGCTTCCGGCACCTTCTGCGTCGGAGGACTTGTTGTCAGACAACGATGAGGCTAGCAAGAACATCTCAGGAGAAACCACTGAGCTTGCAAACCTTTCTAACCAGATCTCATCTCTGTCGAAGCAGACACAAGATGTCCAGGCTAAGAGGACTACCACTCAAAATGAACTGAACCAGGCCACGTCTCAGAAGCAGAACTTCGAGCAGCGGCTGGCTCAACTGCGCACTCTCTATGAGAAGGAGGCACAGGATACCCGTGCCCTTGAGGAGCAGCTCAGCAATGCCCGAAAGGAGACTGCCAAGCTCCAGTCTGAATGCATGGCGCTTGAGGGAACTTACCGCGATACTCAGACACAACACCAGCAAGTGATGGCAGCTCTTCAAGCGGATCAACAAGAGAACGCCAACCTCCGGGAACGAATCCGAGTAGTCAACGGAGAAATCGCGCAGCTTAAACCTCAAATTGAGAAGCTCAAGTCCGATGCTCGTCAGCAGAAGGGACTGGTTGCCATTAACAAGAAACAGCTGTCTACTACAGAGGGCGAGCGTGATAAGCTCAAGGGAGAGGCGGAAGAGCTCACCAAGAGTATTGAAGATCTTCGACAGGCAAGCACTGGCTCACCAGCATCTGCTTCGGCTCAGATTGCAAGCCCAGCTGCTTCGACCTCCAGCGCTAACAACCCCTTCTTCCGCCGCACTGCAAGCACTGATATCATGGGTGCATTTGCTTCCCCTCCTCCCACCAAGAACGTCTCTGATAAGTCTTTCGATGACCTCTTCGGTCCCTCATTCCCGCCCAGCGCTTCGGCCACTCCACCTCCACCTCAAACTTCGTTCAAGCCTCAGCATACGGGTGCCTCGACTGCCAGCGCTGGTTCATATAGTACCCCTCCTGCGGCAAGTCCTCCTATCATGAGTCGTCAAGCGACTCTTGCTGCCGGTCCCCCCGCTCCCCCGGAGTCAAGGCAGATCAGCTCGAGTTTTTTGCCTTTCCCTGACCATACTGAGTCTCTCTCATCTTCACGCCAAGTGTCACCCCCTGCTTCACGTGCTGATGACCCTCTTCACGGTTCAACCACCCCTGTTCCTGGTAACATGATATCTTCGGACAGCCCTGCTAGTGTTCCTGATGCTTTCCCTAGGGACGAGCTTGACAAGTCTGAAGCCAAGGATACAGCCTCGGCCACTAACGATACTCCTCATGATGCTGCCAATGACGAAGCACCAAAGTCTGGAGAGTCTGCAGACCCATTTGGCGGCAATGATGAGGCCAAGGCGAAGGCCGATTTCGAGAACGCATTTGCTGCCTTTACCACTGCTAAGAATCACAGCAAGCCTTCCCCTGAGACGAACAAATCATCTGCTTTTGATTCGGAATTTCCTCCCATTTCAGAACTAGAGCGTGATGATGATGACGGATCTGACTCGAGTAGTGAGCACGGAGGGTTTGACGATAATTTCACTCCTGCGTCACCCCCCGTCAAATCCTTTGGCGAGAAGGCCAACGCAGGAGAGTCACCTGAAGTTGCCCACGCAGCCCCTGCCAGCACTTCATCACAGCCAGGCCAGAGAGCCACCTCTCCTCAGGAACCCAAAGCTCCTAGGTAAGTGATCGATATGAGACAAGGTCTGAAACCAAGAGTTAACATGAACCAGCACCGAGCAGCCCTCATCTCCAGCAACCGTGACAGAAGCCACTGCTCAAAAGTCGTCTGTTGATGATATCTTTGGCGCGGCTGCTACTGGAACTGCCCCTTCCAACCCTCCCCAGACCAAGGGTGGATTCGAAGACCTGGACAGTGACTTTGAAGGTCTCGAAGATGCTAAAGAGGGATCTGCTGACGAGGATTTTGCTAACATTTCTCGCTCCGGCCTCGACGACTTCAACCCTGTTTTTGATAGCAGCCCACCTGGAAGCCAGACCAAGACTGAGTCCACCGCTTTCGGCAACGAGAGCTTCGATTTCATCTCCCACAGCTCTACTGGCGCTGCTCAACCTGCTGCCGGACCTACCCAGCAGAAGGCTCCTGAGGCTCATGACTGGGATGCTATTTTCTCCGGCCTCGACTCACCTAGCGCAACTGCTATCCAGCCTGCTCCTCCTGAGAAGCCAGCGAGTGCCGAGTCCCACCCCGGTCAACAGGCCCTGAACCGCACTTTGTCAACTGAGTCAGAGCATGATGACCCAATTCTTAAGAGCCTAACAAGCATGGGCTACAAGCGACCTGAAGCCCTTGATGCTCTCGAGAAATACGATTACGATCTTGATAAGGTTGGTTGGCCTCCATATGCGTAAAGGAATTCCACTAATGTGGTGTATAGGCTGCGAACTACCTGGCTAGCCGCTCATAATAACAGCATCCATAAGAGTTGCCTCGGATACTGTCTTCTGAAACAAGTGCTTAATACATACTGCATATTTTGTTTCCTTCTGTTTTTGTCTGCATCCTCATGATTCCTTTGTTGAATATTTTCCTGGCAGCGAGATTTTCTTTTGCGTGTTGGTCCCATTGGAGATGGGCCTGTTCTCCTATTATCTATCATCTGCCCACACATTGTAGTATCATGAAGACTGCTTGTTTGCTTAAGCCTGCATTAATTTCGTCTTCAATGTTGCACGCTTAGGATTGCAGCTATAGAGATGCTGTTTTGTGTCGCCGTTATAATGATGCAGATAGAACAGATACAGACAAGTTACAATAATGAGGTTGTTCAAACAAGTGTAAATATCATGGTCGCTAACAGGGCATGAAATGATGCCTACTGTACATAATCGCAAGACTCTTTACCTTCTTTCATTTAAATACCAATTATGGCTCGACCTTGGTTACTTGACTCTACTCATGATGGTCTCTGGTCCACGTCCGCTGTCAATATTGGCAGCCTCCTTCTTGACCGCTCCTATCCACGACCTCTCGAAGTCATCTCTTGATCTCAGCACAGCCTCGACCCATTGAACATTTAGATCCCAATAGGCCATTTTGAACGCTACGTAAGCGTCTACGATGCCATCGCGATCAGCTGTCAAGAGACGCAAGAAATGTTCCGTAACACGCCAGGTCTCCTTGATAGAGGCGCCAATGTCAGGCGAGGGGAGCGTGCTGAAGCACTCGAAGGCTGTAGAAATGTCGTTGAATAACTTGTCCTGAAAGGGGTCGGTACGACGGAATTTGGCGCCCTTGTTGCGCACAGCAGACAGGTAGCGAACGAGTAGCTCCTCAGCAAATATCTCAACAAAAATATCAACCAGGGAGTGATGTAGCACTTGGCGGTAGTCGTTGACGTACTCCTCAAACGTCACCACCATCTGCTTCATGGCAGTGGTTGTGTACCATCGGGGTGTGAAGAAGTCAGGCATGACGGTACCAAAGTCGACAGAGAATATAAGTTGAGCGAAGCGGTTAATACACCATGTGCTTAAGTCCACGTAGCCATCACGCAGCGTATTAACCTCACTCTCTATACGTTCAAGGTACGCAGGTGTGACATGCTGTTCGACAAGACGACGGAAGCTTGAAAGGTATGCAAGGCGGTTCTCATCTTCGTTGTCATCAATGCAGGCGATCTGGTCGTTGGCTGTAGCCACGAGCCAATCCTGAAGAGCCTGGAAGCCCTCTAGTTCAGGGATCTTACCCTCCTCGTAGGGGATAGCCTCGTCTTCAAGCATGGCCTGCCACGATTGTTGACGAGTGCGTAGGCGGGCAAACATAGCGTCAATGACACCCTCGACAACGTCGGCGCGCTGGGAGTTAGCAGCTGTGTCTACTTGCTCACGCAGCATCCGCCATAAAGCAACAAAGTTCTTGGTTCTAAAATAGCCGTACTCGTCTTGATCCAAGTTTGAGCCTTCGACGTTGCGCTCTGCCAGGTCACGCTTCTCTTGTGCGAAGATTCGGTCAATCCACTCATCGAGAAATTTGATGATGAGCTCACGAAAGTCGCGTACAAGCTCTGCCTCACGATTGTCAATAACATGAGGTATAAGCTCTTCTTGTTTCAGTCCGATCTTTGCCATCTTCCGATAGTACTTCTCCGGAAAGCTCACAATTTCTAAAGTATGTGCTGATGACGCCTCGTTTCCATCTACCATGCCGACCAGGAAATCGTGCATCAGCTGGTGATATACGCCAGCGTATGTCTTTACGATGTTCCACTTCTTGGGCATAAGGTGTGTCATTCCGACCTTAACGACATTTAGGTCGTTGAAGTACCATTTCATAATCTTATCCAACTTGCTCGGATCCTCGAGGAATTCTTCTTTCGCTCCTTCGAATTGCTGCTCTGCGCTGAGCCGAATAGCTTGTATGAACTTCTCTTTGTAGCCACGGACTTTCTTGGCACCGTCGGTGATGCTCTGAAATCGTGTTGCCATCTCTTTGTGGTCCTTCAAAGCTTCCTGCAGTGCTAGTACACGTTGGTCGCTCGACTCCTCAGCCTCCATCACTACTGCGAATCTCACCACAAGCCCATTATTTTCCTGCACAACGAGGTTGATAAGATTCAGAGCGATGATACCGACATGCTCATCGAACCAATCAATCGTATCGTCTAGTCTCGAAAAGTAATCCACCAGTGTCGCTTCCAGACTCTCGTCGTCTGCGCGCTGTATTTGTTCCATGGCGTCGTCGCGAATATTCCTCAGTTGGGTAAGTTCGTAGTGACACGGCAGTAAGTTGGGCATGTTGTCGCTATCCTCGTCATCCTCCCGAAGCATGGCCTCCACACGCGATATGCGCTCGTTAAAGGTCTCGAGGTTGCGGCGCATGGTCTCGACGGCGCCAAAGTTGCGGTGTGCTTGTGACACAAGGTTGATACTTGCAAAGTCCTTTATCATATTCTGCGATTCGGAGCACAGCTTGTCGATCTTGATCATTTCCTCTTTGATCATCTGGACCGTCTTCTGACCGTCGCTCAGCCCCGTCATACCCGATTGTGTCGTCTCGAGCTGCTCGCGCAGACCGCTTCGGAGTTGACCATCTACGGCGCCCTTTTTTCGTGAAAATTCTAACTTCAGCGCTGGTATCTTGTCTAAATCGTCGGGATGCCGTAGGAGCTCTGAGAGCTTGGGGACAGGTGTGTCGTCCATTGTAGCGGCGTCGGCGTCGAGGGGTTATAGCGCCCAATTATACCATGATGTGGGGGTATTGTGTCTTTACTAGCACTAGTTCTTTGTTATCAAGGTTGGTATATCAAAATCGTTGGGTGTTTTCCAGGATGAAGCGGATGTGCTTTAGTTGGGCATGTCAATGCCAACGTCGCAGGGAGCTATTCACTGTCCCTTACTGTAGGCCGTTCCATCATGTGGCTGACAACCGAGCACAGCCACTTTGTCCAATGAGAGCTCAACACCAAGGATGGTATCATGACTGACTACCTAGATACCTTATAGTTCTAAATAAAAAGGTTGCTATTTGAAAGGCGCAGTGGTGCGTACAGATTGAAACCTAATTAATATTTTCAGAGTATCATTATAGTTATATCTTAAAAGGTTTCTCTTCTTTAATCTGATTCGCTATCACTTCCAGAGCTACTCGTTTCGTCGTCGTTGTCGTCTTCTCCAAGGCTCTGCTCAGCAATTACATCAGCTTCTTCAAGACTAGGTTCTTTGACTCCAATATTGATTCCATCATCTGACTGATCTCTCTCGTCATCACTCCTGACCTCTCCTTCTTCTATGTCCTTTCTCCTATTCCTTCTCTTGTTCGGTTTGCCAGGGCCCTTCTTTCCAGGGGGGTTCTTCCTCTTGTTACTTTCCTGGGAGGCTTTATCTTTAGGGCCGAGCGTGAAAGTTTCAGGGAGGGTCTGGTCTTGGTTAAGAACCCAAATTGTTGGAAATTCTAGCACCCTTGTATCTTTCAGTACCTCTCGGAGGCAATCTTCGGGGTCGAGTTTGGTGACAACGGAAGGCTTGTCTGAAGGAGTCCAGAACTTTGCAAGGAAGAATTGGAACTGCTTCTTCTGAGCTTCCAGTTTCTTCGATGGCCACTGGCCTGGCTCAGTATCAAGATGGGTGGTCCAAGTACCTGTGAAAGGGTCTTGAAGTGCAAATGATCCAGAGGACCATGAGTTCGTCAAGTCCTGCACTTGTCCGTCCAAGCCTGTTCGTGGGGTCTTCTTGGTATGTTGTCCCTTTGCCTTTTGCTCTTCTTCTAGTGTGGTATGATATGCTTCATGTAGAGGCACGTCATCCATAACCTTCGACAGCATCCGAAATTTCTTTGACTCTGATCCAGGAACATTCTCCAATACCATCCACTCGACTTGCCAATTTATTCTATTAGTTCGCCGATTGAGTGTCGTATGGTTCTCCTTCTGCCTTGCCATTCCCATCGGCGCACACACGATGGTAATGTTAAGATTCCTCAATCGCGCAGCCAAGAATCGTTCGAATGTTCTGCTTTTGGCCTCATGCAACACTCTTGTCACGAGAACCTTGCGCTTGCGCCCATCTTTTCCTGGCTTCCATTTGACCTCTTGTACCGTCAACGGTCGCAATTCCTCCTCTTGGACGATACCACGCTCTTCAACGAGAAGCTTCTCAGCGCGTTCGATAGAGCGTTCGATTCCATGCAGGAAGTTATAATCATGATCGACACCGGCGGGAGTACGGAGTTTTGATGGAGCCATGTAGGCTGTTGCGTCGCGTTCGCCAGAGCATTCAGACCAAGCCTTGTGCTTCTTGATGCAAGCGAGGGAACAGGTTCGGGTACCGCATCGTGGGCATTTATATTTCGGGGTCGATATATGGCAGATTCCGCAAAGCGATGTCAACATAGGGTCCGCCATCGTTGATTGCGACAGGCGAGAAGTCTCAGTGGAG
The DNA here is from genome assembly GCA_002980475.2 of Fusarium beomiforme. Lineage (NCBI taxonomy): Eukaryota > Fungi > Ascomycota > Sordariomycetes > Hypocreales > Nectriaceae > Fusarium > Fusarium beomiforme. The sequence continues at coordinate 79,083 of PVQB02000100.1, read as the reverse complement.
GAGTTGCAGAAGGAATAAAGAATGCGCTAACGAGTTCAATTTCCATTGACGTTGCTAACGGAAACATTTTTATGGGTCTTGACATATCTTATCTTATCTAGCGCAGGTCGCTATCACCAAGTATTCAGGGAAGACCATACTATAATTACGATCACATATATTTACAGCGAATTCAGTGCTTTCGCAAACCAGCAAGTGTCTCAGCTAACTTTCAAATGTGTTTCATTCTTATGCCCTCCTTTAGCCAAGCAAAGGAGGGCGAAGCTTGTACAAACACCGCTGCGTAGAAGAATACTCTAACATAATGAGAAGATGGCCGTCAGGCTTAACGTAGGTATATGAGCTAAGCTGCTCATTAGATGAGGCTGGAAGTGGTAATAAAAAAAGATATAAGGGACATCAAACGCCGAACCCGCAGGTTTTGATCCAAGCCAGCCGTCAAATACAAGACAATTAAATCGAAACAGCAAGAAGTGAGAAGTTCACAAAAAGCAATGCTCATGCTCAGACGTTAAGGTGTTCATCCAAAACAATTAGCGAGTGCCACCAAGAGCGCTGATCCTGGCGCCTGATGGCCTGTGCATCAGGGACTGTTGGTGCTGGAGCTGATGCTTAGAAACGACGCTTGTCTCATGTGTGACCCCTCCGTTGTCGCTTCGATTCTCCTCGAAGTCCTCTTCGTCATCCTCGACAATCTTGGTGGGGATTTCGTCTCTAAGGTTATACTGTTGGGACGCTCGCTCCGGAGTCGTAGCCGTAGAGGCAAAGGACATTGCTGTGCTGCTCCTGTTGGGAATGAGATCCGGGGTGGGAGGGATACTGGACGCCCTCCCGGACCGCGGCGCCAGGAGGGAGTCGTCTCCTGTTTCGGACGTGGCGGCGGAGTGGCCGTCATCGCTCTGGGTGGTAGAGAGGCTAGAATTCCTTCTACTAGAACTCCCTAGTTCGGCATCGTGTGCCAGCTGGAGACCCTCAACAGCAGCCTGGCATTGCTCAGCAATGTTTCGCACAATATGAGCAATGGCATCAGTCTTGTCCTTGAGGTGGCGATCGGCAACGTCGTTGAAGCTTGACGAAGAGTAACGCTTGTTTCGCGGGTTGGGGCTGGGAGTCAGGCGGCCGGGTTCGCCAGCCTGTTGGACATCCTCATCAACTTCATCATAGCCCTCTTCAATCTCATGGGCAAGGTCATCAGGCTTGGTGAGAGACTGGATGAGATGCTCCATATGGTGACTCTGACCACCAATGAGACTGCGGAGATGAAGGACAACTCTGCGAGCCTCATCACGCTGTCGCATGATGGTCATGTTGGTGTGCTGAAGCTGAGAAAGCTCCTTCTTGTTCCTCTTACGCTCGCGCTCAAGCTCCTCAGCAATCTCCTGCTGAAGGACAAGAGCCTCGAGGGCGTCATCACGCTGCTTCTCAGTGCCAGTAAGGCGCACTGAGAGGCGAGCGTTATCGTCCTTCTGCTGATCGATCAGACTAGCAAGGCGACGGTTCTCTCTCTTGTGTGTGTCGATCTTGACCTTGAGATCTTGTGTCTCCTTAGTGAGAGTCTCAGCGAAGGCCTGGAACTTGAGGAACTGTTGCTTCCAGCTCTCAAGCTCCTCAACCAGGTAGTTGTTACGCTTAGTGACCTTGTTGAGTTCAGTGTCCATGCGACCCTTGAGGTTGATGAAATCTTGCCAAGCCTCAAGAGCATCGCGAGAGTATTGATTCCTCTCACGAACAATCTCATTAAGATGGCGCATCGAAACCTTTGTCATAAGAGGCTTCTTCACAGATCCACCAAAGACAGCCTTGATACCAGTGTTGCGTCCAAGCTTCTCACAGACGTGGTCCATAACAGCCATGACGGCGTCCTGGTTCCACCACTCAGGATCCTGGATAGACTCGACCTCACCGCGCATAACGATGATCTGTCCCGCAGGAACGAGCTTGCCACCACCATAAGCGGATCGAAGATGCTGAGGGACTCCAGAAGGAGTGACATCACCGTTGAGAGCTTGTGTAAGTCGTGTAACAAACTTGTTGCGCTGACCAGGAGTGAGGGCGGTAGGAGGGCTGGAGGTGAGAACAAAGTTGCGATCGAGGTCAACAACAAGAGCATCAGTGGGAGCAGTGAAGAGTGACCGACACTCGACAGTGATACCAAGAATGTATGGGCCAGGCTCCTGAACCAGCTCCTTGGCGTGGCGCGCGTGCACAACTGGGACGTAGAGACCGCTCCACTCATAAACTCGAACGCAGTATCGCACGGTCTCAGCTGCCATAGTGAGCATGGCTGGGTAGTGACTGACAAAGATGATTCGGCGCGTAGGAGAGATAGCAGCTTCGATAACACCGACAATGTTGGGAATCGAAAGACAGTTGAAGAGAGGCCACATGGCGAAGTTCTGGAATCCGGTAGGCGAGGATGGGAACTGGTAGCAGAGGGCGTAGTCTTTCATGTCGATGCGAACGAGATCGTTGAGGCGAGGAGCAGGGAAGCTCAGAATACGGGAAACTTCCTCAGCGTGGAACAGGTTGGTAGCCTTGTTCCAGTGAATCCACATACCTCTGAGGTAATCTCCGAGAAGATTGTACAGAGGGTATCGTGAAAGGAACGACAAACAGTACGGAATCCAATAGGTCTCATCGGGGTTATCGTAGTAGTCACTCTCAGTTCTCTTGCGAAGGTCGCGAATTGTCTCGGCCCTCTTCTCGTCGGCTCGTGACCAAACACGGAGGCAAATACCATAAAGGGTATGCGATGAATCTTGCTGAAGAACGAAAGCATGATGAACACAGTGAGGCTGGCTTCGGCCTGTGCAAATCTCGACATCGTGTGGGAAGCAAGCCTACAGAATAGTTGCCACCGGTCAGCTACACGAATGTTGAATAGTCAATGGGTCAGAAATACGCACCCTCATAGCAGAGTGAAGAGCTCGCGCAATCTCGTTATCTTGCTCGAGACGTGGGCTGCTGCCCAGAATCTCAGGGAGCCAGAACTGCCCAACAGCCCCCTTCATGTGGCCAATCTTTCCTTGCGCCGGGGCTGGTGCCTTCACCCATTGAGAAGGCTCTCGACCAACACCGCAAACCATATAGGCATGTGTCAAAGTCTTTGGGGTGCGCTGCTGAGGCTTCATGTTGAGGGTTGATGGGATGGGTTGAGTGATGCGCGAGTGAAGCGAAGAAGTTCGGCTGGGAATCAGGAGGTTCTGATCAGCGCCCTGGTCGCGGGTGCTGGGCCTGCCATCGCGGTCGCTAGTCCTAGGACGGGTAAAGGAGGGATGGGTGTTCAAGGAGGGAGGCATTGTTGATAGTTTGAGCCTGAAAAGGCCTCTCGTTTCCTTCGTAAGTTCGGGTATCGATAGAGTGTCGTCGAATTGACTTTGAGAATAGCTGTAGTATTCTCAATTATGTTGTCTTATTCCTGAGTTCAACTGACTAGCAGCAGGCTTGGTCAGTACTCTAACTTGTCTTCAAATGCCCGATGTACTTGAGGCTCCGCTCCGCATTCAAGGCTTCATTCAAGGCTCGAGTCAACCGGGCTTTGAATAGAAAAGCAAGGAAGAAAGAGAGAGAGAGAAATTGAAACTCGAGAATGAGGGGGAGATGAAGGAAAAGTAAAGGGAGAAGAGGCGAGAGAAGCAATGAATGGGTGTAAGTCGGGGGGTGAGTGGAGAACTAGAGGTACCTAGAGCTAGAGAGCCAAGAGAAGCGAGACAGCTGCTGAAGGATATGAACCAAGTACCTATACGTACCGTTTTCAGTTAAGAGATGGGAGCTCCCGTCCGTTGAATGGAGTGCAAGTGGAGGAATAACAACGGCAGAAATGAACCAGAAGCATTCGACGAACAGGCTTCAGCGGGCGAAATTGTGAGACAGATGGCGCACAAGGGGGCTTTGATCCCCTGTCAGTTACTTTCTAGGTTGGAATAGGTACCGTCCTCGACTCTCCTAGTTTGGTGAGCCGGGGATTTATCAAGGAGGGTAGGAACTGAGTGGTATTTATCGGCGCAGTCATGCAGAAGAGATAATGTGATTGTGTGTAACCAATGTTTTCGCATGTAAGTGAGTGACTGTAGGTGAATATGCTGGTGTTGCCTCTCAGTCACAGTCCTACAGACGACTCAACGATATGAAACCAATATGGTCTAAATCCCTCCTTACAGTCAATAAACCTCTTACACAAACGCCGGAACAAATAGACCACCTGCACATGCACCTACAGCCAAGGGAAGGGTAATTACCTAAGGGACCAATGCTCTCTCTCTTTCAGTGACCTCTACATGTACCGGTACCTTACATACCGTACCTACATTAGGGGCTAGATGAGGAGCTACAGAGTGGAGGCCTAATCCCCATCCACCCATTGAGGGATGCTGGGGCTGTCAGGGGCACGCTTTCTTCAGGGGTCATGGGTCCCTACCTTAGGTTCCGGGTACATGGTGGACACGAAGGGCGATTTTTTTTTATGGCGCTCAGCGCTCGACGCGATGTTACGGACCGTGGACCTCATGGTTCGGACGCTGTGATATCCATTTGGTTAGAGTTGCCATGGAAGTCATGCAGACTCTTTGCTTTGTTCTTGTCATCAGGGATAAGAAGTTCCATGACATGTCATAACTATCGTCTTTGTTAGCTTCTTAGCATCCAACGCCAACGTTTAAGTGGCGAGATCTAGAGTTCAAGGGGAACTCCTTTTCTGACCTAGAGTTGAGGGCCGGGGAAACCCAAACCACGAGACAAGCATTGCCTTGTTAAGTAACGAGTACTTGACCTGACTAAAGCCGGAGCAGTTGACTACTGGTCTTCAATACACGAGAGAAATGCGCTGTTTGTTGTTTGCGTTGCAGTTTCATTGTCCCAGGGACATGGAGTCATGGGCAGAGCGGTATTGTGCCATTCTGTCATTTTGATAATGTCAACAAAGAATTGACATGGCATATCTTCTTACTTCTATCAGTTGGTTCCATATCTCCGACAGCAAGCGGAGTGTTCATTACCTGGGCTACAGTTGCTTGCGCATCTGTTTCTCCAGTGACTATGACAAAAGCAGGCGAGTCTCATTGTTTCTTGAGAAACTTCATTCCTACAGCTTAAGACAGCTCCATCGCCCTAGGGTAATAAATCCATTCCTGCAATTTCTTCAAGTCGATCTGAGTCTTTGATTCTTCTTCCATAGCGTGACCATAGTACAGGGATCATCACCTCCACCCTATGAACCCGGCTTGAGAGATAGTACAACCAATCACAATTAAAAAAGTGAGCTCTTGACTCCAACGTGGGAAATTAATCATCTTTACTTGGGTTCTGGCGGTTTAATGGTAATGAACAATACGACTTTATTTTCCTGTGTGTCTGTGTGCCGCAGTATGAAGGACAAAAAAGCAAACCGCCTTCTAGATAAACCTAACAGTCAAGTGATCTATTAACAAAAACCAACCCAGATGAAGAAGATTGAACACGGCACGATTCAAAGTATAGCGACAAGTACGAAGTAGAGCGATTGCACTAATTGAGGTATCCATGGATGGAAATGAACAAGAAACGACAATTCCGTAACGTCTTGTATTACAAGACACAATCATACTACTCTAATAGCCCAATTATAATTACATCTACTCACTATAACTAAATGCTTACTGCGCTCTACTCAATCAAGTTGGCTTTGTTTCTCTCCAAATATTCTACGATTCCAATGTCTGAAGTTTAATCTGAAGCTTGACCTTCTCTGTCCAAGATGATGGTAGGCTCCACGGGCGATGTGACCAGACACGGAAACGATCGTCAGGGGTCCCCTGATGGGGGAAACGAAACAGGAAAGCTAATGCGGTCTTTGGCATCATCTGGTAAGCTGTTCAGGTTATTTAATGTCAATAGTTGAGGTGGTGATATTTTCAGCTGTGGTTTCGCCAAGTTGGTTCCTCTACCGATATGCATTTGCATTTGCATTAATCCCTGCTCCTCGCTTCTGTACCGTTTACATGATGATGCATGCACTCTAAATTCAACACTGCGACGTCTCCACTACCGAAGGTTCGTCTGTCTGTGTGCAGACATGATCAGCATTAATCAGGAAAACAACAAAGCTCAATTGGAGCCAATGTATGTATAGTAATCTGCTTTCAAACTTTAAAGTCTCAGCAGGCCATCAGGTCATTGAACGCTGCAGATGTGTTTCAAATAAACAGTACATCATCACCAGGGTGTTCTGATGCTGGGGGTTGACTTCCCGTTAATGGAACCCCAAGCGATCAACAGTGGATCAATAATCCAGGAGGCTTTTCTTGTAGATATCAGTGGCCCTTGGTTTTAAAGGCAAAGAAGCTTACCGTTACTTGAAGCCGCGTATAGTGATGGTTTCCATGAATCCGCCACCAGTTCGTGGCAAGAATCGTTGAAGGTCTAAACAAAGCAACATCCCAGACATTTATGCCTCGTACTAGATCCCTGTTGCAGAAACCCAGCTGAGCAACTGAATAATAACAGCTGAATTATACATAATATGGAGTGCATGTGTTGCATTGCTGTCTATCTACGGAGTACTGTCTATCCTGTCAACGATCGGCCAGAAGAATTACCGTGAGGGATGTCTCCATTTCTTACAGGCACTAACAATGAGTTGATGTCGCCGCCAGTGGAGGTGAATAACACAAATTCTACCAAACTACCGGCTTTTATCCACCCTCTGGAGTTGTATCCCACATCAATGACGCTATATGGCCGCGGCGCGTTTCAAGTCCTAGATAGCGTCCGCCTAGGCTCAGTACCAATGGTGTGAAGGCTTGAACTAAACAACGGCTTTGTTATCTCGACTTTGTTAGCATCTTTTGCGTCTGTTCGCTCCCTATATTTTTGTCGATCTCTGTTGCCTCTCTGTCTTACCAATGACCCTACCCTCATTTCACCATATGCTACTCAAGTACAGAATCAGGGCTTGCATTCGACCTGTCGATTGAGATATGTCATCACTCATCTCGTATAGAACAAACGCCTCTCATCTTCAAGGCAAGGCAATTAATTGTTAGGCGAGGTCCCTTCCGCCCCGGTCCATGCCACTTATCCCGTCTTCCTGATCCGCGTCTAATAAAAGGCCCATGTTCTTATCAACCAGGGCTTTCTTTGGTGATTTTCCCTATGCTTATGATGATATGTACATATGTCCACTGCGCACTTACCCACGTGCATTCTGTGCTTTGTTGTACTCCCGGTCTGTCAAAGTATGCAAACGCCGAGATAGTCAATAGTCTCTCTGTGAACCCCGAGGAACAGGCTCGCTTGGACGTCGGTCTCGTTTCGCTACCAGTATGCTGCTTGTCGATCCTCCTCTCGGTAATGCTAAAAATTCGACATTCCAGATTTTCAACCACTACGGCTTACTATCTCCCCGTTCATGAATAATGCTCAGCAGATGCTGTCTTGGCTTCTGGGAATAGGGTGTTAAACATAAAGTCACATTCCAATAAATTTCTCCTTTGGTTGAGTCAAGAGAGACCTGTCTGTTTCTGCTTCTGAAAATAGAGCTGTGCCTAGAATTATGCTTGTCCAACCGAACTAAGCCAAGTAATCTCTGATGCAGCTTCCCTGTGCTTCAAACTCATATTACAATGTCCGACGACGACGACGACGACGACGACGACGCAGTATCTACTATTGTCATGGGTAGACCGCCGTATTGGGCCCAGCTGAGTTCCATTGTTTCCGATGATAGCATTAATTATTCCCTTGTTTTGTCTTGGATTGGCGTAGGAATGCTTGTTTGACGGTATCACGATCTAGGGTATGGTGTTGCACGTTTGCAACCAACAGAGTCAGGCGCTTGACACTTTGATCCAGTAATTACACGGATGCAATGACTGATGGACATAAGCGGTGTTATGAATGTGAAAACACATTCTGCATTACTATTACTTTGTGTTGTCTCATGTGTCCTCCAAAACTCCAACAAATGGCATTACTATATGTCATATATGCCACTATATAAACGCGGCACGTGAGAAAACTAAACCGGGTATCATCATTTTCCAGTGGTGTAGTCCCCAAACAGAAAGAAACAAAGGGGAAACGGAAAGGTTCATGGTCTCATATCATCTCGGGCTATAACCTCCGAGACCTGTTTGGCTGCCTCCTCAATGCCATTCCCCAGGTTCATCACTGGAGTGACAAAGCTGTGACTGTTCAGTTTATCCCTTGAGCCTGAACGAACAACTAGCTGACTGTTGTTGGCGGTGGCTAACAAGACATTCGAGTTGCCGTCTTCAACTCGCCGTTTGGTAACTAGTTTGAGTTCGATAGTTGCCCGTCTTGCACGACCTCTTGGCGGTAGATGTTGATCTAGAACAAGGATATTTTTTCCTGCAGAAAATTCGGAGGATGTTTTCGATAACTTGTTGGCTCAATAAGTTCCCCCAGAGATTCTTTAATTGGGATATTGCAGCCCTCATCTGCCAACCTTCGGGTCGCATCAAGGTAAGCTGGTCAATGCCCTCGCTGACATGTACGAGGGCACATTGGTTCGGCCATAACGAGCCTGTAAAATAACTAAATCTTCTGTCAGGGAGTTGTTTCTTGAGGCTTTTTAGAATGCTCGTTTTTCCCATGCTTGGGAGCCCACTTAGGATCAAGACCTTGCCATTCTTAGGTTCAGCAAAGGGAGTCGCAACGATACCAACACCAAATGCCATGCCTATGATCGATAGTTCTCTTTGAATGTTTTCAGTAGCTGTGGCTTGAATAGCGTATTATTGTAGATCGACCTTCGACGGGGGCTGTGTAAGTCGGGATGTAGAATGGATTAATGCAAAAAAATTCTTTAACGCAAGAGAAGAACACTCAGATAGGCGGTTCATTTGTGAGTAATTCTCCTAAGGAATTACTTTCGAAGTTAAATCTAAACATCAACTTCAAGGCTCCTGCGTTTCTGCATATCTATTTGACTTTGGCTGAGCGGCTCTAATGCTTAACAAGGATCATAATTCCAAACGAGAGCCGCATTATCATATATAATGTTGTTGGATTAGATGGCATTACAAAGTGCTCGGTGTCCTAGGGATTCATCTTCATTAACGGAATCTCGGACTAACAGTATGCCAATTCACCGCCTTCGTTTTAGTATAAAGCTTTCAGAAGAAGGCAGCCTGAGTAACATGCAAATGCTAACGGAGCTCTTCAATATACTCGTGACAGCCAAGCATTCGCAGTTGAACACATGAGCTGGGCTGAATGTTGACGAAGATTACGGAATGGGATTTCGGTTCCTATGAAAACAGCTTTCGATTAAGTTCAAATTCAGATACTTACGAGGATACGTTATGCACCGATCCCTCAACAGTGGAATTGCTTTAACATTATTCAGGTGCTGAATCTGGTGAGAATTTCTCATGTGTCAGCTCACCTTTTGGGTTGCCATCGTCTCTTTCAGTCTTCTCGTTTCTAGAAGCCCGGGTGAACAACACGATGATCCATCTTCTAAACTTCTCACTTACTTCTTTCCAGTGTCTGCTGTCTGCTCGGAAACACAAGCCGATATATTTTCTGCTCAAATGACCGTTTCGGTGGATCCAATTCGCAGAAGAGATCCGTCCGTCAGCAACTCTGCGATATGAGGAGAGCCTTGGGAGAGAAAGACAGGCCAATCAACAAGAGACCTGTTACAGAACCATACACTCGGTGGAAGTACATCTAGCCTTTCGGTTCTAAGAGCAATGCAGTGGATCCTGTAGAATCAATGTTGGAAGAAATCAGGGACAAGTTAAGCGGCTCCCGATCGCTTACAGCAACTGATATTGACCTGATAGCTCAGCACTCCGAGTGGCTCATTACGTTCAACACCGAAGAGCGGCTGTTTTTGTCCGACTCACGCGCTCCCCGATTGCTGAAGAAAACTCGAACCACTATCCAGTCAAACCCCATTCATACGCCCACTTAGATCACTACCTCAGCCCATGGTCGGTTGCAGCGAATGACAGAAGGTTCCAGAAGAATGCAGGGTCGTTAGGCTCGCCAGAGAGAAGATGAAGAAGTGGCCGGCTCACTCGTCAGTACTGAGAACGACAGCGGCGGAACATGGACTCAAGACTTATGTACCTTTGCAAGAGAATGCCTCAAAACGATCCGAGATGGAACCGTCGATAGTGACGATGACATGCACCAATCACAGATGAGACGGCCCTCTAGAGATCGAGTGTTTGTCACATGAAGTTGTGAGAGATATGCGGAATCGAATCCAGGATCTTCCTTGCCGAGCAGTCTATTGAAAAGATCTTATCAAAATCTTGGACGGGGGGGACACATGAAGGGAGATGTCCTCTCTAGAGTTGCAACTCTCTGGGAGGACTTAGGAGGCGAGCTTACCGATTCTTCGAGAGCCTTTCAAGACTACATGCCTGACGCTCGCCATCAAACGACAAAATCCATCTCATTTTATTTCGCTAATCATGGGGCACGGATGGTTGATGTCCTGATTCCTGATCCAAGACAGATATATTCATGCACATCGAGGATAAAAAAGTCTGAAGGAGGAATTCCTCTCTACCACGAGCATCTTCGGGAAAAGGTCGACTGTTTATGGCCCATACTTCACCATGTACGAGCCCACGACTTCATTACTTTTGCATCTGGGATAATTTACCGACCCGTATGCGCAAAGAAAATCCAGCTTCTCAAATGGTTCGCAGTGGATTCGAAAGCCGCTCCAGTCGATAGTTATGTTACCGATCTTCCCCTCCTCTGAGTCTGGTTGCAGATCGATCCATGACAACGGAGAGTCCGTTAACGGTTAGGATTCTACCAAAATTCAACTTCCAAGCCAACACATACTGAGGGTTGCAGTCGCTCACCATTTTCATTTAATCCATTTAGTTGTGTTGCCCTCAAGGCTCAAGTTCCTGGATTCAACGTGCGCCAGCCCAACCTCTTTGACTTAAGTGGTTAAGTTGTAGTAAGTTGAAGGGCATTTACGTGACGAAAGTGATGAAACGTAGCAGGTCAATACAAATACAATAACAATTTGGTTTAATTTGAGATGAAGCACTTGTTACGTGAACCCTGAAACCCAGAGTTCCAAGGAATCTAGTAACAAAGAAAAAATAACATGGTGGATTTGAATATAGGAAAGGACAATAGTACAAGCCTTCTAGGCAGCTGGGCCCTAACCCCAACCTAATTACCGCAGAGCAAACGGCGCAGTAAGGCAAAGATGAAAAGCGAAAAGGATGCTCGCACTTATGAGCCTCAACTGGAGGAGGAAAGAAAAACAAATGAGGTACAAAAATAAAAAAGGACAACTGGCGTTGGCAACCTTCCATGCAGCAAGAGTAAATGTGCGTGAAACGACGAAAAAGGAAACAGGATAGTTGGCGCTAAGAACCTTTGATACAAGAAGAGCAGAAAACAAAGATAGACAAGGTAAAAGCGAAAGTGTAGCCGCGAGGGCCTCTAACGTATGAAAAGCGGATGTATGTATGAAGTGAATAAAAAGAAGAAGGGTATCCAGCAGTAATGTTGTAACAGGCCGATGCTATAAATGCAAACGGAAGATAAAGCTCAGAACGTGGGTCGATGGGTAGCACTACTGCGTAGTCTTGCTTGTATCCTTCTCGAGCTGCAGGGGAAGCATGGTGGTCTCCAAAATAGGCATGCGATAGGATCCATCAGGTTTCCTTAGCCAGTTTTATTCTTTGAAGAAGTCGAGGTTCTAGAGACATTAATACACAGTCAAGATCAAGGAGGTCCGGGACAACATGCAGCAAACCATTCAGGGTTGACAGCTGTGACGTTTGAGAGGTATTGGACTCCAGAATAGGTAAAATTGCCAAAAGCAACCCATTCATGATTAGCTCCAACCTGGTGGCTATCTGGGTGGATGCCAGCTTGCCAGTTTGCACGAACAACTCGGTATTGATCGACCCTCGCTGGGTCACGAACAGCTGAACGGTAGAACAAGATTCGAGCCAGAGCTTTTCGGATGTTGGTCTCGTAGCTTGGGTCGACGGAGATGTTGTATTTGGATGTTTCCAATCAGGAAATAAGGAATAGAAATGTCCCTTGAGCTGTTGTCGGACCTGGGTTACATCCTCTAGGACACGCTGGTTAAGAAACGCATCGGAGCACCACTTTCTCATATCCATGTCGACTATTTCCTCATCTGGGAGGTCTAGGGATGTTTGGAGCCTGGCGTGACTGTAGGCATGGAAAGCGTTGAGCTGTGCAAGATGGTCGTACATGAAGTCGGCAAATTGCTGTCGTGCAAGGTCAGCGCAATACCTGGCTCCATGTGCTCGCAGGTAGATATTACATCCATGGAGAGCAGCGAGAGTCACTATCTCAGCGCTGCATCCGAGCCGGTAGGACTCTATAAGAGCGCTGTACCCTACTGGATGGACGTTAAGTTGGGATGCCTGGCGGCCCTTTTCAGTGATAGCTCCATTGCTATCTATGTAGCTTCTAGGATCCAAGTCAGCAAACCCTCGTAGAAAACAGACCAAGTGCAAGGTCCTAGATGTAAATGAGATCTTCCAGCCCACGGAATAGGATCTCAGGATGAGGTAGATCGATGAAATCAAACGCGGCCACATGGTCAAACCCTGCGGCCTTGAGTTGCAGGATGCACACTGAGATGCTCTCCTCATGAATTCCCAGCTGAACATAAGGCTTCATGTTCTCCAGGAACGTCTCATGTGTGTAGAGCCTGCAATAGAAGCCTGGCTTGGTTCGGCCAGCACAATTGGCGCGCTGGCGGGGAGCAGCTTGTGAAATAGGGCCCGTAAGAAGGGTGTCCATGCCCATACGTGGTTTATACCCATTGTGCTTGGCATTTCCAAGGTCTAGTGGGTTAGATACATACTTTCAGCGCATTATAAACATGAGTACGTACCAATGACATAGACGATGCCATCAACAATTATGCTGGCTTCAGCAATGTTGATGGCGCATATACATTTTCGCTATGTGCTTTTTTTCAAGACCTCCCTATTCTGATGCTCAGGCAGGTCAGAATATAGGGACAACGTTTGCAAGTGCTTCACGTTTCGTCGAATCAGGGATCAAGCTTCCTCGCATTCTGCGACAGACGAGAAGAAGATGAGGATGTATCACTCCTCCTTTGTGTGGATATGTGTGACAGTCTCAAGAGCCATGTTGAAGGTGGATAGAGTAGGTTCCTTGAGGTAAGTGATCTGGACAGGGTGGTTTCGGCCACTGAGCGCAAAGTGGGCGGCCTTTGTCTTGCCAAAGTAGTCGACGAACCTCTCAGCGTCTAACGAAGCCAGCATGACCACTCTCTTAAGGTCGGGGCGTTTGTAGATCGCTATTTTGAGCAGGCTCAGCAGCATATCTACCGCCAATATACGCTGGTAAGCTTCATCGATGACAATGCAAGACTGTTCCGGTTAGCATTATTCTCGAGTCACGAAACCATGGGTGAAGAATTACAAAGCTCTTGAAATCCGGTTGCTTTTTGGTTGCCTCCATCAGTGTTCTGTCTGTCATGTGAAGCAGCTTGGTGTGTTTGTGGCGATCTTTGTCAAATCGCACAATGAATCCAACCTCTTCTCCGAGGTGTACACCCATATCAGCGGTGGTGCGTTCGGCTGCTGAAGTGGCCGCGACTCTGTGAGTATGAGTGCAGGCAATCTTCCAGGTTCCTCCCATTCATCGAAAAGAACAAACTGGGGGATCTGGGTAGATTTCCCCGAACCAGTTGTGCCAGATAAAACAATCACTTGTTGAGAGTCAGAAATTCGGCAGGGCACTCAGCATTATGGTATTCAAGGAACCTGCCTGATGTTAGCGATATGCTTCCAAGAACTCTTGTTTTCTTGAAGAAATAGGAAGGGCTCGTCGCTGTTTCAGCAATCGGAAATATTTTGCAGAGTGCTTCTTCCCAGGGCTGAAAGAATGGTCTTTGCCATCCTCAATTGCGATGGCCTGAGCAGCCGTGGTCTTGTTTCTTTCGAGCTTCTCCATTACTAAACAGAGGCTGTGATGGATCCTACTTTGTTATTTGTTAGTGGGAGTAATATGCTGGTAATTGTTGTAGTGTATGCGATATGGTGGTATTGGTGATGGTTACGGAGATGTTGACAATGTCGTTTCTGAACTTGTGGTAAATATTCTTACTTGACAGACTAGGTAAGTACCATATAATTTTTCTTAGATTCCTAATCTATTCTTGGTTCTGAGAAATTCCTCCAATTGGGTATAAATCCCCGTGATGGGCAACTGTCACGCAGTATCAAAGGAACCACCAAACTACTAGTGTTGCCATGAGCTTGCAGGTATCAAAATAGCAATAATTTTTTCTCTCTCTCTAGCTGTTAACCATAAGAGATAGTCTCTAGCTTTTACCTTTCCTTACAGAAGCTTAAACAACATAACCTCTATCCAGGCTATCACATCAATGGTCATTATCCCATATAAGCTTCAGCTGCCTCAACAAAGCCATAAATATCAGCTCTCTGCAGTTGGCCCTGCAACATTCTTCCTGCAACCCACCCGGAAGGCTAAGACACTGTATATCAGCTTCTCAAAATAGCAATATATGCAAAACGAAAAGGTAGATATGCATATAATTGATATTTTCTCCCCCCCTAAAGATTATCTGACCTCTTATTCGCACGATTCTTTCCCTTTTCTTTGCATAGCCACAATCTCTTCATTAAGTAATAAATTCTTCCTAAACCCATACAAGATCCTAACCAAGTCTCACAGACATGGCCATCCACAAGCCTCTGAAGGATATCAGCCAGAGGGCTATCGACGACGGTTTGATAATCAATCTTGGGTCTCTTTACTATGATAACCCCAAGATAGAGGTCCATACACTGCTTCAGGGCTACAACTTCGACGTAGAGATTTACTGGCCGAATTTCGAGTCTAGTCTGGGAGACTCAGACCTGGGAAAGGCCGTCATGGGCTGGTGCTGGATCAAGTTCCAAAAGAGCGACAAGGCTGAGCGCCCCAAAGAGATGTTGAGTGGCGCTATGCTGCGCGGAAGATGCATCAAAACTGGGACCGTCGTCCATCAAGTAAGTGCTGTTTGAGTGCAGTAATAGGTATTGGTGGATTCTCACATGTTCAACCAGTCTAGTTCCCGCTCCCAAGCAAAGTCTCGAGGCTCTGGTCCTCCCACAACTGTACCACCCCGTGTTGCGACTCAAGCCAGCTCCAAACACTTTCGACCGGTTTTGGCCGCTCCATCATCTTCTGCCACAAAGACCACTATCTCTACCTTAGACATTTTTTCAACTCGATACCCAGAAGACTGGACTTGGGACCCTGCTAAGCCCAACAAGTTTCATGATGCTTTCCTGGCCAGAATAAAGGACCTCGGCTTAGACTACAATCGCTGCGGTTTAAAGATCAGCCCAGTCGCTGCACAGCGACCAGATGAGAAGTCGGTTACAGTCCCGCAACAAGTCCCCAGCCCCAACCCTTGCAACGCTGAGGCATGGGATCAACATGGATCCAAGTGATCAGACGAGATGGAGGCAAAGCCGACATCAGAAAGATCCCATTAACCGAGTTGCCCAAGTTCGAGGCTCAAGGCTACTCTCATTGCTTCCATCCGGATAGACCTACCGAGAAACCCCGAGACACTGACAAACGAGGTTTTCCCAAGGTCAACGACGTTTCTGACACCGACAACCCACTCAAAAGCTCAAAAAACCTCTTCGCTACTGTATGATTGCATCTGGTCTAGCTATCAAAGTGGTGCCTGGAGAAAAACTTGATACTGGCACTCTGCCCCCGGAGGAGTTCGTCGAAATCGTCAAGCCTATGACCGAAGAAGACAAGCAGCAGGGCCTGCAGGAAACATGACCCAAGTACTACTGGCAACGTGGCCGCCTTACTGGCCAAAACGCCACAACAGAGGCCGCTATCTCTGACCCTTCTCACAACTTTTTCCCTCCCTCCGAGATGGACCCCAACATCCGTTCTGCTACTTGCAGTAACCGTATGCAGCAGCACCCACGCCCTGTGGCCGCTGGGCTTGGCTGGGATGGCTACGATCGCTTTCGAGAGTGGCAGCTCCATGGTCGTCAAGTCAAACGTGATCTCGTTGAGAACAAGCCATTCAAAAAGAAAGTTGGATCCTATGCTGAACTTTGTCACCGAGACTGGCGAAGTAAAAATGACCATCGGAATAGGGATTGAGGCCTTCAAGCCTGAATCTAGCCTCTAGAAGACTATGACGCTTTGGGAGAAGTTGAATGGTCGCAGGGGAAAGCAGATTCAAAAGCGTGAGACTCCCAGAAGTCGCTATGTAGTCGATCCCAACTTGTAATGATCCTTCATCGTACAGTATCAACATCTTCACACGCCTTTCGGGGCATCTTTCTAATCCCCCCCTTTCGACTTCAGTGTTGCCAGACAGAATACGTATAGTTGATTGACAGGCGAAGTAGGGAGTTGATTGAAGCCTGGTGGCGATGACACAATGGACCTGGACAGTTTTCAACGCAGCAATATATAACTAATAATGCTGGTTCGGCGAAGAACTCCCAATAACTTGATATATGATCCATGTCGAGTGATTTGGCGGTGATTTAGGTGAAAAAAAGAGATAACAAATACACATAGACAATGAAGGATATCATGCCGGAAGATCAATTCAATTTTATTTGAGTGATCAAGGTTCGCACGTATAATTAAAGTGTAATGTTCACGACATGTACCAGCTGCCTGTGACTCAGTAGCAGGACAGTTCAAGAGAAGCTAATAGATATTAATTCAAACACGAAGAGCTTCTGTGAGAAGGAGAATGCCATTTGAATCACGTCAGACGGTTCCTTGCAGATGGGGCCCCGGCAACTCACATCTGCAAAAATATTCATTAATACTATCCTATGTGAGTCAGAAGCTAAGTTCTTATGTCCGCCGTTTACCTTTAATACCAAAGAACCCAGCAACACGCTTTTTCTTAGGGATGCCACGACTCACACAAAGGGTTCTTGAAAAAAAAAATCTACTCAAGTCTGAGGATTTCCTTCTTCTCGTCCTTTCCCTCCCTAAAACTTCCCTCACCGTCAGGTCTATGTCGATATTGTGACGCGCATACCACCAGGCAATGTGGTGTGCGGTCCTTGTAACCCGACTCTTCGCGCGACCTCAGCCAAGAATCTACAGGAAGGACCAAAACTCTGTGAAATGTTTGAAACAAGAGCTGTTGCTAACTTCTATATAAGTTCACGATCTCTTCATCCAACATGAGGTTATGGCTGCAGCTCCTGGAGCTCCTGGCACAAAAGAAGATAACTACTATGAGGATAGAACCCAAGAACATATTGTTCCAAGCTTCCCTTTGTTAGGTTTTTGACAGAGCTTTTGGTTTATTGTCGACCAAGATACCACAAGATCTGTCCCAATCTACAGTACGCGGCGGGAACACATACCGTGCAAACCCCAACTATGTATCTACCCCCATGATATTCTATCACTATACCAAAATTCGAGGTGGATTAAGGCTGGCGAGCCATGAATTTTTGTTCATGGTCAAAACTCTTACTTTTTGTTATTCCATTCTACGATACAGTTTTTCAATGCACCAACTAGCAAGTTGGGAAATCTACCAAGTTTGCTAATACAGACAAGTTCGACACAACTTCTTTCTTTGAACAACGTTGGCCTCCTCACACTTCAATATTGGAAAATTTGTGTTCATCGCCGCGCAAAGGAAACCCCGTACAACTCGTAGGGACATCTGCAATAGGAAACTGCATGAGATTCATCACTTGGCGGGGGGGGGCAACCAATTGTTTGCTTATGGTATTCTCCACATTATGAGGAGATGTTTTATTCGGTATCATTCGGTATCCTGGTGAAGGTGCTGTATATGGTTCTGTCAAAGACATTTTGTGCGAAGTATCGATACACCTTCACCTGTAAAAGTATAGAATGAGGATAATCTTCACTAAAATCATGCGTTGGCTTATCCTAAAATCATAAACTCTTGGGTAAATATCCTAAGAATAAACAAGGAAATCCTAAAGTTTATGATTTCTCTTCTAACATTATTCTCTTAGTTTGTCGTAGTTTGAACCACGCTTGGACCAGCGCGAGTTCACTTCCTTGATCGCCTTGACACATACAGCTCCTCAGAGTTGAGCTGCACGGACCGAACAGCGTCCGCCACCTCGCGGCCCAAATCACGCCATAGAGACACTGCCGTGGCTAAAGCCTCAGCCTGGGCGGGTCTCTCTGCGCTGGGCGCATCGAGCAGGGGTTCCCAGTCGATTGCCCGAACAGCGAGTTCGTTGATGGCATCACAATACCGGCAGGTTTGCTCGGGGTCCAGAGTCTCCAACTCTTGCCGCTCGACGGGCTCATCAGATGCCTGGGTAGGCTGGGGGTTGGCGATGACCTCCTCTATATGAGTCATCAGCCATGACGGGAACGATGTCGCCAACGTTCGGCAGAGCCCCCTCAGCCTGGGCATTCAAGACTTCATGTCGCATGCCGTCCCATTTGAAGACCAATTGGTCGCTGTCGAAGACCATGTCATCTACTTTCTTGCCCAGAACACTGGCCAACTGCACCCTCATTGTGTTACGACCCGCCAGATAAGCACGGAACTGCTCGCTTGTGACGTTGGAGACAAAAAAGTTTTGGACGTGTTAGGTCCAGGACTGGCTTGACTGCGCCAGGGAATGGTCGAACAGCGCCTGCCCCTCACTGCCTTTGATCTGCTTCCAGATGGGGCCAACCTTTTGTGCATCTCCAGTGAGTGAAACAAGAATCCCTTTCTAAAGAGGGTTCCAGAAAGAGTTACAAGGCTCGGTAGGTGCATGGTGATAAACACTTTGCATGTACCGCGTGTGGTTTTGAGCTAGGGGCTCAGGTATGGCGAGCATTCGACTTGGGTTTTTGCGAGGGTGGTATGCCGGGAGCCTCAAAGTTCTCACATTGTCAAGGAGGAACAACGAAAAGAGCGATTCAGATGGCGTTTCCCGGACGGTAGTAGCGAACGTCCACAGGATGCATCTCGTGCATAGAAGCAGGCAGATGTAGCTCGTTAATTTATATACCTCATGGAACCGCAACCAGTAAGGCAAGTAAAGAATAAATGGTTCCAGATCGACGGCTGGAACAGGCCTCTTCCCATTTGAAAACCCCTCAGGCTCCAGAGTAGGCGACTTGATCCTGGAGTACAGAAGCACACCCTGAACTGCTAAATTGATTGGCATTGGATCAAGTGGGTGCCTTGCCAAGAAGACGTTGAGTCTGTCAATCAATTCCTCAGAAGGCTCGAAGATCCCCAAGGGTGTAGCATGATACATCCAGTGAGTATCACGGCTGTTCCTGGTGTATAGGGTGCGATGCGATGGCCGATACTTGGCATCCGTGCCGACTCTGCGGTTCTGGATAGGTTCGACGGGGAGATATTGAAATGCCCGCATGTTTTAGCGCAAGAACCTGTCCATCGGTGCCGGTTGTTCCTCGAAAGCCGTGGTCTTGTCCTTCACGAACCGCTTTAACGGCTCAATGTTGTTTGGGACAGTTCACCCTTCATGGAAGATTGTGTTGGTGCCTGCCACAGTCTGGGATGACTCAACTCTGAGATCGAAACTCTCAGTGTTGTCTGCGTATGAGATCTTGTCGATGGCCGGCTTGTCGCGCTTGAATGCATGCTGTATATTGACACCGGCGATACCCAAATATACCGCAGATGGTGGACTTTCTGAACTTGGAGTCTCGACCACCAAGTGGTCCCCTATGCGCTTGGCTCCGTCGCGAGGAATAAGTGGCGGATGGCACGCACATTCTTTTGGACAATTCTTATGTCACCGAATGCCATCTTCGATCCGGACACACCTTATCTCCAAACATTGTTCAAATATGTACCCTCTATGGGCACTTGAATATGATCACCATCCATATCCAAGACATTCTCGTCTCGGTAAGCGGCAACCACCGTACTAACAGGCCCATGAGACGCCGAAGTACCCTTCATTGTCTTCAGACTTCGCAAAACGTTTGCCTCATCCTCGCCGTCGGATGTAGGCTCGCTTGGCATGTCCTCAGAAAAATACTGGAGTGAGCTGACATTCATCTTTCTTCACCAGTATCGGCAGGCTTCCCCAGACAGGAGAGCAGCACTCTCGACATTATGGGTTTCTGGACGGGGAATCAATGAAAGCGCTCTTCTGTTTGATCCTTGACCAGATGGTACTGCAAGAGACTCCACTATATCCTCGTCGTTCCCGTCTATGTGCTCGAGATCTCGAATATCCTCAGCATAGCTATCGGCGTATTCAGAGATGGGCCAGTTATCGGCAATGTCCAAGATCGAGTCGTATAAGTCCTGAGGGTCTTGAGAACCTTTGTCTAGACGCTGTCTGGCAGCATCTATCAGGTCAGCCTCAGTTGAGCTGGGCTGGTAGGCTGGGTAGGTACCCAGGATTGCGATGTCAATCATGGTCAGACGGCAGGTCCGATCCATCAATCGATCGATGAGATAGGGAGGCAAACCAGTCTCAAGAGCCTTTGCATCCCTTTGTTGGTACGTGAGCTCAGAATCGCGTATTCGGCCCTGGATATCATGATTATTGCGGTGGAAATTGGGATCCGCCGCAATAACTTGGAGATCTCGTCGAGTTGGGAACTACCCGACATCGTTGAATCGGCTAGCGAACTCACTCTCGTCAGAGTCCAAGCCAGTGCTGCCAGTGGGGAAAAAAAAAGATACCAGGTAGTCCGTCTTCATCTACTCGTCAAGCTTTCTCACGCTCGACTGCAAGTGATTCTTCTCAAAGTTCTCCTCACTTATCACAGCCCCTTCTCCAGGTGTCGCCTTGGTGTTGCATTAGGATGGACTAAATTTTCATTATGACTAACCTCGCGTCTCGTTGTGATGAACGCGCCCTGCTGGGCAAGTCTTATTAGGAGTATGTTGGCACAGGGAAAGCGTGGTTCTGATTATCGCCCTAAATTTGATCGTTGGACGTTTGCTTGAGTAAAAAAAAAATCTTGGGCTCGGCATTATACGGAGTAAATTGAGTGGGAATAGGCATGTTGTTTACTTAGGGCCAAAACGAAATCTTGATTCTAAGTTTTGTTTATTTTCCTTGACTTTGTGCTTACTGCGATAACTGCCAACCACTGGAGCTTATTACTGGTACAAGCGAACAATCATAATCAATACCTTGGGGTTTCATAATGGGTCTTGAAGAGGCCCAGATAAGAACAGGTTCCTTAGTTCAGGCGTCACTCGTGAGTATCTTGTTACTCCTGACAGTAATGCCTGTCAGTTTAATGCCTTTGCGCGAATAATTAACGCAGTCTCAGTGTCTATCGCCGTATAACGGCGAGGCCGTCCCGTTCCGCGGCGTAGTCGAGGTGAGCACGGTGAGCACGGTGAGCACGGTGAGCATGGAGATACCAACCCTCGCTCATATCGAAAACGTTCCACAAAATGTCTTGGTAACGTGTCTGTCTTATGATTCGACGAGTTGTAAGTGGTCTCTTGAGACACATAGACCCGTGAGATCGGGACCGACCGGGCTGCTTCCCTGAGCTTTATCGGAACAAAATCACCTTTTCTGGATGTTCCAACGAGCTTCTAGAGTGTTTCAGGCTCGGTTTCTCACCGAGCTTCCCTTTTGTTTGATGCGCGACATTCCACTCGGTCAGGATGTCCATCAGCCTCGAGTTTCCGATCGTGTTGGAGTTGACAGTTGGAGTCAAAGCTAGGGGGTCGGGCCGGCAGTCCAAGCTCCGGGCCAGTTGGTGTTGAGCTTGACTCGTTGCCCTGAGATCGGAGACACTGTGGGTAAGGGAAGAAACCAAACTGGGGTTTTAGGTAACGATATCGAGGTTAGACCCTCCCAAGATCGTCACAATGCCAATGTAGGCGGGTCCTGACCGGAGTCAAATGTCCCGGTCAGGTTGAGATTGGGCAGAACATTACAGTATAGAAGAGATTGTAATTGAAGGAGCAATAACCATTGAACTTGGTATTTCGATTGTAATAGCTTGAGGTGAATTCTTTGATTAACTTAATTCTACCCCCACTGAAGCTCTTGAGACTCGAGCTAGTACCCATGGATAGCAGTACGTCACTCTGCTTTCTTCTACAAGTTTCAAACAAAATGCGCGGGGGCCAAATGATAAAGAGAAAAGTTGAAAAAGTAGGGCAAACCTCAGATGATTGGGTAAAACTGGCAACGCGCAAATTTGTTAGAGAAGCGTCTCGACTTTCAAACGACATGACATGTCGTATCAGGCTTCGAAAAGGGGGGCATCTACCCCAGGATTGACGCTGTAATGGAACGTCAAAGCTGCGAATAGTGGCATGCTTGAGAGATTATGTGTCTGCTTTGGATGTTCGGTGTGAGCTATTTGGCGATCATCCTTGATCTTGAGGCAAATTCTGGTTACCTGAACGCGCAATACGACAATTGCACAGCCAAAGAATCGACTCCAGAGATGCCGTTTTCCGTTACGGGTGATACATGATGCATACAATCCAGCCCAATCCAATCCAATTGCAGCTCCCTTCTTCACCACCTCCTTCACCTTGCAGCCCAGGTCAATGCTCAATGGCTCCTGGGGCCTCACAGACCAACTGACCAGGCACTGTTTACAGTTTCTAAACGCTGAATGGCCTCTTTTCCTTTCCTTTCTTCTGCTTTTATTTCTGCTGTGGTACAGTACCTGGAGAGGCAACCTAAAAGGTCCCACCCCCGAATTTTTCAGTCCTTTAGTGACCACAAGGTCATTAATGGCTTTTGCACTTATATTCAATCCCCCGTAAACATCCACATCGTGTTTTTCTCCTCTCTCCCCCTCCTCTTTCTTCTCTCCTTGAGATAGGCTATCTCTTCCCCCGTCGGCATCTTGATTTGGCTGTTGGGTCTATTGTGACTTTGCATGATTGGGCCTCACTAGAGCCGTCTTGCCAACTTCCTATTACCTAACCTAGTCTTGCTAGGAAGCATCCATCGCCTCTACTACGTATCAAATACCACTCCAACCTTTACGCAACCCTCTTCTCTTTATTCCCTCTCCAACATCGCCATCATGTCTTTTAGTGGACGCAAGTTCTCTATCAACCGCCATACTGGCGCCCCTAAGACGCTCACTCGTCGTTTCAGTACGACCGAGCCTTCAATGAATGGTAAGCCCTCTATCGAGATCTCCTCTGTTGTCTGTATGCGCAGCCTCGCTTTCATGCTGGCTTTATACCTCTCTTGCTTGAATGTTATATTCCAGGCTCTCCAATTTTATTTCAATTAGCTTCATGAGCTATTTACAACCATAAACAACACCAAAACCTCGTCAACTCTCCTCACCGTTTTCTTACCTCCCCTCACCGTCCCGCCTTTTCACTTTCACTACCGGCGCCACTGGCGCGTTGCGTTCCCTCTGTTCCTCACAATCCCTGTCATTTTACCCCTCCATGAAATGAGCCCCTCCAAACCCGCCTTACATGAGCTACACAGGAGCTTGGCTACAACTCTTCCCCACAACGTCATCGCAAAGTCTACAACACAACAGAGCTTTTGAATCCAAACAATAATAGCCAATCACATTATACTGATTCTCAATCTTTCTAGAATTCCAATCTAAGGTCCATCGTCAGTTCCGAAGTGCCCATGAGGGAC
The DNA here is from genome assembly GCA_002980475.2 of Fusarium beomiforme. Lineage (NCBI taxonomy): Eukaryota > Fungi > Ascomycota > Sordariomycetes > Hypocreales > Nectriaceae > Fusarium > Fusarium beomiforme. The sequence goes on along the minus strand of PVQB02000100.1, from coordinate 55,489 downwards.
ACATGCCCCACGCTGGTCTTGATGCCAGCCGATCATCAACTGGTGTCATTTGGTGCACAGAGCGTGCTTCCGAGTATGGTTACCTTGAGAACCCTGATGCGTGGGCCAATCTTGGCCAGGGAGCGCCTGAAGTTGAGGACGATATCGAGGGCTGCTTCCCCCGACCCGAAACCATCAACATCTCGATGGCTGGTCGAGAGTATGGCCCTACAGCTGGTATCAAGCCCCTGAGAGAGGCTGTTGCCAAGCTTTACAATGAGGCTCATCGCCAAGGCAAGGAGAGTCAGTACACTTGGGAGAACGTCGCCATCGTCCCTGGTGGTCGTGCAGGTCTCATCCGTATTGCCGCCGTCCTCGGCAACTCATACTTGTCTTTCTTCTTGCCTGACTACACAGCTTACAATGAGATGTTGAGTCTTTTCAAGAACGTGCGTTGAACTGGGGCGAAAAATGTCTACTTGGTGGTGGGGCGCTGACAAGATCTCATAGTTTGCCGCCATTCCCGTCCCTCTGGCCGAAGAGGATGGCTACCACATTCATCCTGACAAGATTGCTGAGGAAATTGCTCGTGGTACTTCGGTTATTCTTACTTCCAATCCTCGCAACCCCACCGGTCGTGTTATCGCCAACCCAGAACTCGCGGAGATCCAGGACATTTGCCGAGACAGAGCCACATTCATCAGCGACGAGTTCTACTCCGGATACAACTACACATCTAATTGCGATGGCTCGACAATATCCGCAGCCGAAAACGTTGATGACGTGGATGAAGACGATGTTCTGATCATTGATGGTCTCACCAAGCGCTTTCGTCTGCCTGGATGGAGAATTGCCTGGATCCTGGGACCCAAGGGTAAGTATACCAAACTATTTTAACAGCAAGGAGAAGTCGCTAATAGAAAAATCTAGAGTATATCAACGCGTATGTTTTCCCCTGGATTTTCTGTGAATTTCCCTGAGTTTTTGGGACCATTTTTCTGTTGCCCCCTTTTCTACCGCAGATGACTAACACATTTGTAGCATCGGCTCATGTGGTTCTTACCTTGACGGTGGTGCCTGCCATCCTTTCCAGGAAGCTGCTATTCCTATGCTTGAGCCCAGTGTAGTCAAGAATGAGATGATTCACCTCCAGTCACACTTCAGAGTAGGTCTTACAGATTAAGCAAACAAGACATGAGATATTGACTGTTTTCTAGGACAAGCGAGACTTTGTCGTTCGACGTCTCCGGGAGATGGGGTTCATTATCAAGTATGTCCCTGATTCGACCTTTTACCTGTAAGTCTTGGCCCCTACCTAATGGTATATCAATGGATACTGAATGGTCATCAGCTGGCTCAACCTTGAGGGTCTTCCTGAGTCCATCTCCGATGGACTCAACTTCTTCCAGGCTTGCCTTGAGGAGAAGGTTATTGTGGTGCCCGGAATCTTCTTCGATCTCAACCCTTCGCGCCGTCGTGATCTTTTCGACTCTCCTTGCCATCACTTCGTGCGACTGTCATACGGTCCTCGCATGGATGTTCTCAGAATGGGAATGGACGCCATTGAGCGTGTTGTTCAGAAGTGAGTCTCAAGTCAATCAAGACATGGTGGTTGAGGCAGGAATAACATGATGTAGGCACCGCAAGCTCAACTAAGTTGTAACCAAACAAAAACAACCAAGGCTTGACTGGAATTTTGGCTCAAAAACACACAAGTTATGTGTTGTTCGATTGCCCGAGCCGGGTGGTTGAGGAGCTTTTATTCTTTAGCAGCTTTGAAGCACCATAAAGAGTAATCTTTGAGAGACGAGAAACGAGAGACATGTGCTCATTATTCTTGCGCATGGAAGACTGTATGAACCTCATCAATCAGTTGAGCTGAGGGCTACACGAGAATCAGTATTGAGGCATATCATCTTTTCGCAAAGAGAGGGGTCTCCTAGATCTTCTTCAGACAATTATATTCATCGCCATTATCGTAATGAATCGTCCTCGTCCTCCGGCCTCATTTGTGTTGCCTGAACACCACAACTAAGGTAGTTTGTCTTTTGTCACTTGATCGCGGCACTTACACGATGCCTTCTATCATACATATACCTCTTAGTATGCGACCTTGTGCCGAGCATAAATACGACATGAGGATTCTAGACCACCGCATCTGTGCAGGTGCATACACCACGCCTGGTCTCGCTCTTAGATCCCTCAATCTAGTCCATCTCGTCATCGCCCCTGCTCCCACTGGATGAGACCCTGAACAAGCCATTCGAAGGTGACGATCCTATCAGAAGCGAAAATGATGGCGACATTGTATAGTAGCGTAGATCTACCCGCACATCTTGCTCAAAAGTCCCGATGGTTTTTAGAAAGAAGGCAAAAAATGGCCGAAAGACGATACCCGTTGTGGACAGCTATTAATGTGGTGTCAAGGCCCCCACGTTCACTTGGCTGTTTGTGATGTTCTGGTTGTTGACCAATGCGGATGATTGTAATATTTCTTTCAACGCCAGCGGGTTTCGACTAACTACCACGATGAAACAGAATTTCAGATATCTTATGATAATTATGTCATGAATCTCGAGCTCTTCTGGTTGTTCGAGTGGTGGAATATGGAAGACAATCGAGCAGCTAGTTCTAGAATTGGCGCAGGGATTCTTAGTGGCCGGCCTTCTCTATCGGCTTCCATTTTTTTCTATCCTCCGCACGCTTAATTCTACGACTCTCATATTGACCCTCAACTCATCAGTATAATAACCATCAATTCAAAGATCCAAACACAAACAGACTTAAATAGTCTGTCCAATCAAACAGGATATATCATAGTGAAAGTTCCACGCTAAGCACTCTCACTCACCAAGTGAAGCAATACACAACTCAACCAAATTATGCTCAAGCGGCTCCCACGCATTGCAATCACTCGTCTGTACAACACCACACCATTCACACATCGCTTCTCCAGCACAATGCCCAACAACGATCACCAGACACATCAAGGGTCCAGCGAAGCTAAGGACACCAACAAGACACCACTTCCTCTTCCAGCCCCAGACAACGCCGCCACAAGCAAGGGCGATGACGTGACGTCTCTGCGTGTGGGCGAGTCTATTGCGCTCGACGCCATGGGTCCGCTTGTTGTAAACACGGATGGTACTATGGGTAGGATTGGGAACTGGCAGAATATGACAGAGTTTGAGAGGGCACAGACATTGAAGCTGCTAGGCAAGAGGAATAAAGAAAGAATGAATGTTCTCAAGGCTAAGAAAGCAGAGGAGGAGCAGAAGTCGGAGGGCAATACCGACAAATGATGTGGTAAATTCATGGCCGACAAGGAATAACATAATTTCTCAGATCGTCGGATAATGTGATAATAATACTGGATACCGAATGCAATAGACGACATTGTCATAGTACAAACCCTATCACTGATACAGAATACTTTTTTTTGAACGTGTTGAACCTTAGTAGAAGTAGTTACGGAAACGATGTATCGTATACCCGTTGATATCATTGCAAAATAAAAAGTCCTCCCAGTTTGTCCTGTCGTCCGAACCCAGGGACTGGTCTCTATCAGTTGCCTTCAAACAACCATGTATATCCATCATGTCATCATCCACTGTACGTCGCCTCACAATACCTCGCGAAATTTTATGCTGTGCACCATGCCGGGCAGCCTTGATGGCTAGCCTCTGTGCTTCATCATCATGCTCCATTATCCCAGACATTGTTGAAAAGATCAGAATTGAACGCCACCCTGCCTTCTCCAGATGCTCCGAGCCAGAACGCCGCCCACCTTTCTCATCGCTTGGTCTTCCCCAACGCTACACGTCAGATCACCTTGCCTCCTCCTTGACGGCAGACTTGGCTTTTGACTCGGACTTGTCGGAAGACTTAGATGCGGCAAACTCTTTCCACAAAGTAACAATCTCATCATTGCCTTCGTTCTTTTCAACAAGTAGGTTCTTAAGCCACTTGTTCTCCATCTCGAGCTGTTGCACCTTGCTCTCGAGGACAGTAACCTTCTCGGACATCTCCTTGGCAGATTTCTCAAGAGCTTGCTCACGCTGCTTCTTCTTGATACGGAAGCGGGCACTGGCAGCAGTATTACGTCTGCGCTTATCCTCCTCGGCGGCGTGACGGGAGGCTTCCTCAAAGTTGAGGTTTCCGCGACCACCACCAGGGCCACTCTCGGAGCCGCGCTTCTCGGTTGAAGGCTGAGGGGTAGCTTGCTGGCCGTAATGGGGGGCTTGCTGTTGCTGTTGAGGAACAGGCTGATAGCCTGTGGGGGCATTGGGCTGCATAGGTGGGAAGTTCTGAGCACCATCCGCGAAGCCGTTCAAGGGGGTAGACGGATAGGTGCTGGTGAAGTCGGGAAAGCTAAAATCGCCTGCCATCGTATTGTGGTCAGTTGATGTCGGAAAGAGTCAAGTATCATGACGAGGACAGAGAAGAAGACAGTAGACATTGAAGGTTGAAGAGTAACAGGTAGTCTTGCCTAGGCCCTTGAGACCTGGGGAAGCAGGCTTTCCCAACTTGGGAAGTGGTTGTGAGGTACAGGGGTGTAAGTCGATGTCGTGATCAGTGCCGGCAAATCACGAGATATTGCACCATAGACACCACCGTCATCCAGCCACTAAAATCGGGCTGGGGATCCCAGGCGGGCCACACTCGAGCAGACTTGCGTTGAGGGACAGCTTGTCCCCAATGACAGAAGGGCGTGATGCATATCGGGAGCAGGGCTGTCAAGGGAAGGTGGGGGGTAGTAAGGTTAATGGTTAGTGAAGATGCTGTTCATTGCTGATTCCAGGGTCGAGGTGTTTGAGGCTAGGGTTTGGACTGTCCGCTGGGACTGTGGCTAAACGTCTGGTAGAGAGAACAGTGAAGTGTGAACGATAACAAAAATAAATCAAGAGGTGTGTAGGCTTATTCGCAGCATCTCCGTAGGAGAGAAGGAAGAACAACATCTCTGCGGTGCGATGCAACCAATTTTCCCGCTTTGACTCAATCTTTGTTTCATTTTCCATATTTCAACCTCTTCTCTTCATCTTGACGTGACCACCTGGAAAGCATTGCTGTATAACAAATATAGAACTCACTCGGAATGAAATCAAAGCTGCTGGTATTGATGTCACCAACGACAGAGGGAGCGGGGGTCATTCCATCGGAGGGTGAAGTGCTTTGGGGGGCCTCCATATCGACCTTCAAAGGTTGAGCCTGATAATCGGTGTTCTGGCCAGTCTCAAAGTCGAAGAACTGCGTATTGGTAAAAAGAGCGAGATCCTCCTCCATGTTGAAAGGCTCATCGTGAGCAGTTTCCTGGCGGTTGATGGCGTTGAGATCGCGGAGATACTGCGACACATTGGGGCCGCGACGACCGTTAAAGTTTGACATTGTGGTGAATTTGACCAAGGTTGATAATTTCCTCTTTGAATATCTCTCCAGTAGCACAATTACTTTCTCGTCGTCTCTTCAATCGATGGTTGTTTCGTTCGGTGTCGATTCCGAAAGCGGCTCAGCGAGAATGAGCGGGGTTTGTATGGACAAATTTGCAAACCCTGGTAACTCAATAATAACAGTCACAGCCACAATCACAAGTCGCTGGCCGGCGTAATCGGTTCAGTAGTTGAACAATCGCTCGAGATGTTGCCGTCGAATTCCAGGATCGAAATTAAGAGTAAATGGATTCCGAGGTTGACTCTGGGGGAATTTGAGGGGAGGAAGTGGAGGAAGAAAGAACAGGCAGTCAAGTTGGTTTTCTCAAAGTGGATGCTAGTTACGAGTTGAGGCCGATTGCCGCCGAAGCCACCACGGAAGGTGGGTAGTGAGCTGAGGGCAGTCACTGGACAGTCCATGGTTTAGTGGGTGTTATCCCCTAGTGGTTTAGTGGGCTGTAATGGATGGGACGCAGTCCTTTTCGCGATGAGATGAAGAGAGAGCCTAGAACATGGGTCTCGTTGGCGAATAGAACAATAGTCTTTGAATGTCGCAATGCTCATCTCAGAATGATTTATTATGTTTGTGGCCACCATACCTAGGTATTCTTTGTTCTTGCAGCATACCATGTTGCACAACCTAACTGAATAGCAATCAACTGCCTTTTCAGCAGCTCAATAGCCTTCTACTGCTATCCACGATCGAGACGTTCACAGTAATTTTTGATTACCAACCTTCCCCGAGCAAGTTTTACCTACAGGCCGCCAGCTTGCTTAACAATCACGCATATGATGGCTCCAGCCATCATGGGTTTCCCCTCTCACCCCCCACGTCAACCACCAACCAGAGTTACACCAGCACTTTAGAATAACAGGGGACCGGCTACCTTAAGCGACAAGAGCTCAAGCTGTTAATTGTGATGCAAGTAAGACGGGATTGTTCAGTTGAATACAAGCAGGTCAACATGAATGAACCCCAAGTCCAATACAATACTCCTTCCAGACAGCCTGACACAGAATATCACACCTTTGCAATCTTCGTGTGGACTCCATAATTTTACTCGACTGTTGAGCAGAAATCTTCAGCCATGGTGGAAATTCAACTCCCCGCCCCCTGTCATTCCCTCTGCAGATTTTCTCTTTCGTCTAAAAACGTGGGCTGCCCTTGTTATTCCTTGCGGTCCCTTCTCTGCTCGGTATGTGAGCCGTCCTTGTCAAAACGCCAATCCCTTTCCTTGAATGAGTGATTATTTCACAAATTATCACGCCAACGTGGGTTGGCTTGCTCTCCTTTACCTCAAAAAGGATGAATTGGGACAAAGAGGCACTCCACTCGTGCATGACTTTGACGTTGGTGTTACAGCCGACAGCGGGCTTCACCCGACACAACAGAATGAAAGCGCCATGGAACGTGGAAATACGATCAGCCAAGCCGCCTAACGTTGCTCTCTGTAAGTGGCGAATCCGGACTCGTTCGGGGAGTTCGTTCGGCTCTTTGGCTCAGTCAAACAACTCAACTAACCGCATCATTGCAAGTTTAGAATTTTAGTTTTCGCTAACTCTAGTTTCTTGTCTTGAGCCGAATGGTCGGTGAATGAATTTCACGCACAAAGAATCTCTCATTTTAAATTCGGTAGATGAATAGCCTCGGATTGAAATGAAGCTCAAGTCACTCGCAGGACAGTTCTTCTCAAGACTGATCATTCTGTAGCTCACAGATCAGCAACAAAATACCAGTCCCGTCCTGTACATCTAGACCTGAGCTAGCCCCCACTTACGAACATGGTCAACGGTCTTCATCACGTTCATGCATTGTGATAATCCAAGAGAGGCTGACTGCTTCCCGACTTCATTTGTCGGGTCGCATATGTACATATGATCCAGCCTCAAGGGACCCTCGTCAACTCTAGCGGCTGCATCTGGAACTGATTGGAGGACTTGGGTCATTCCTTGCTTGCGCGTGGGCAAAGTCAGCCATGATCTAACCATAACCTCTTCGTTGACTTGCATGTTGGTTGGTATCGTTCCTGGAGTTGACCCAATTCTCTAGACCTCAGGATCCGGACATTTCCCGAACTCCCCGTCAAAATTGGGGCCCCAGGAATGAAATGGATCACTTGTGGAAATCATTCTCGTTTAGTCTACAAAAAGAGTGTGTCCCCGGCCTGAAAAAAACAACTCGCTTGCCTGCGGCCCAGGTCGCTAGGAGAAAATTATGACACATATTATTGAGGCTCTGGAGATAGGCATATTACCCTCCGTTACGCCTCGGGGCTGTTGTTCCTTTCGGGGTATCACCTGTATTACACTGCGCGATCCTTGATGCTTTTGTTCCTTCAATCCTTAGCTCTTCTGAAAAAATCTGCCGAACAGATCTGCAGGATCCTGTCGAAACGTCATAGCCCCTGCTCCTCGACTACGTGGGGGCATTTGTGAAGCCAATCTAGAGAGAGCCCTGAGTAGACATGGAAGATCAATTCCCAGCACGGCCCGCTGGTGTCGTCGATGACTGACCCCATTACATCGAGGTCAAGATGAGTGATGGTAAAGTCCATCAGGGCTGTTGGACCCTGCGGTAATCGGAACCAATTATGCGAACACCAACCCCTTAGCAGTGGAACCGCGGAGCGTGGAAACTCTGAACCAATCAATCAAGTCGAGTTCTCCCCGAGTCGGTCCACGATCAGATCCGAGTCGATCCATCGTTAGAGCCGAGTCTTTGGTTTCAACTTCTACAAGGTGCATTTTATCAAGTAGTAAAGCGCCAAACGTTCCGAGAAGTTCCCCAGGCATGAAATTGGGTGTTTCATTTGGTATTTAGTACCAACGGTGTCAACAGTAGATACAAATTTGTGTCTCACTTTCAGAGAAAGATGGAGCAAAGAGCACGTGAGAATGCACGTGGTCGGTGTATATCGGGTATCCCGTCCGTCAACCGCCGTTGGCCCATGCCCATTCAACGGCGTTTGGTTGGATTAGCTTTGAGACGCGACTCCAAAGTGAATATCGCGTCTTATTGACCATCAAGCATTATCTATCGATTTAGCCTGCCGACGGGCCAGTCTGTTATTCCAACTTATGATCGGACAGACACCGCACAGTTGTGTTCAACAGATGCCTTGTTTTGACTCCTCAATTATGGTCACTGTAAATTTACCTTTGTAATCACAAAACAAACAACAACAATGGCCCGCTTCTCTATTCCAACAAAAGCAAGACTTCCATCCTCGTTACGAGTCGATGCATCTAATCCTGCTGTTGTCAAGAATCTCAATAGACTCTCAAGAGAGTCTCTTATCTCGCTCGCATTAGATTGGCTTGACGATGAGAGTCTCCCCAACTCTATTCCTTACATTGAGAGGCGAGACGAGGACGACGATGAAGAAAATGATGATCTTCACCCTCCTTGTCAAAGTATTGACGAATTGCAACGGCTTTATATCGACATGCAACAACAAAGGGGGTCAAAAAGAGATGTCGTCAGCCGGATTGTCGAGGGTGATTGGAGACTTGGCCTGACATTATATCAACTCGCTATGGCTGATATGGCCTATTTCGAACAGAACCCAACGTCTCAAAAATGGTCGGCCTATCAGATTCTGCCTCTTAGGCAGCCTTCTCAAGATGACGGCGAGGATCGGGTGCTTAAAGTCGACCAAGAAAGCTTGACGATTCCACGATTTCACCCATCGACATTTCTCCAAAACCTCCAAACCCATGTGCTACCAGATGTTAAGGCGCATTATCATTTCCACCGGCCAAGGACTATACCTGTTTTACTATTGCGCATCTTTGTCATAGATTCACCATACAACACCGACTTTGCTCTCTCAAGTCGGGATTCAGGTGGCACAGTAACAAACTTCGACTCCTCACGGACAGTGTATATCGCTTTCCCCGATGGATCGCCAGCGCTATACATTACGAGATCACAAGCTACAGGCTCTGGTGGTTCGGGTGAATCCAAAAGCTTGCATAGCTTGATTGTGGATGGAGTTCCCAAGGCCCTCTCACGCCCACGAGAACGATATACTCTTAAATCGGGAAATCTTCAAAGCAAGAACCTGGAAGCACTTCTAGAAAGGAAAGGATCTGGACGTACGAATACTGCAGGAGGTGGCTGGAGCATCTACTCTAATGAAGCAACAAAGATATCTCCGTTGGACACCGTTATTCCAACACCACCACTATCCCGAGAATCATCATCCACCAGTCTAAATCTCAAGCGGGGGCCAGCTTTGACTGAACCGGAGCGGGTTGCGAAGAAATTGAAATTGCTTGCCAAGGCTAGATTCGGCGATTCGGGTATTGTCACTGATGGTAAGGGAGTGGAAAAAGTTGATATTGTCATTCAAGATCCATTTCCTTCTACAGGTGTTGATATCGGCGAGGACGAAGATGAGAATGATGATGACGCCGCATTGGGGGGTAAGAATCGACTAAAGAGCAAGATTGCGACTGTTATTCGAGAAGCAAATATCGCCAGTGAAGAATACAGCAACGACACCGACTCATCAAATCAATGGACACCAATTGTCAAAGTCACATTTTCTGGAACACATGTATGGGCTGGCGTACGGCAACTTGTGGAGGCTGGGATCATAGATGGGGAGCGAATGCCAGGATGGATGACAGGTGAAGAGGGCGTAACCACAGGGCTTGTAAGACATGGAAGAATACGCGGATACAAGGGCTCAGGGATGTGAAAATTATTGGATCTATAACGGTGCGTGATCTATGTCTTTTTCTCTATTTGATACCCCCATGATGGCATGATTGGTCGATCAAATCTTAGTTCTCTTCAAGTCCAAAAACTGTTACTGTGTTCTTCCATGCAGCTTCGCAAACTTCTTCGACACTAACTCCCTTGATACCCGCGATGATCTTGGCGACGCGCTCAATGTTGCAAGGCTCGTTGCGTCCCTTGACCATGGCCCCCTCTTCCCACTTCTCCCTCTTGACGGTCTTGTAACGTTCTGGAACCTCCGGTTCTTTCTTCTGGTTCTTCTTGGATTGCTTTTGTTGTTTCTGCCCTGGCTCAGGAGTAACGGCAGTCCCGTTCTGGTGGGTTTCGGGGCCAGGCGACTCCTTCTCGATCAGATATTTGTAGCCTTCGTGACTTGGTCGTACCTCACACCATGGTCCATCTGTCTCGATCATAAGACGATCGAGGTGAACCTCCTTGACCACAGCACAGTTATCAATAGTCTTGAAACTGCATCCATTGATACCAATGTATAGACCCAAGTCCATCAACTCGCGCATCTCTTCGGCTGTGCCAGTAAAGCTATGTACCACGCCACCCTTCTCCAGCCTTTCCAGCTTCTCGCCAAATGCTTCCTTCAAAAGCCGGACGAAGTCGTCATGAGCTGCTCGAGAGTGTAGAAATAGGGGAAGCTGAGGAGATATCGTGGCTGCAACCTTGAGTTGCGCTGCAAAGGAATGGAGTTGGATGCTCTTGGAGCAGTAATGCAGACGATCATAGTCAAGACCAAACTCACCCAGAGCGACAAGTCTCTTCTGGTCTAAGGTCTGTGCCTCTGTCACCAGAGCAGTCAAGTCTCTGATGAGTTTCCCGGTTTTTGTTGGACAAGGGGAATGCTCTTCCGAGACTGGAGCTGAAGGATCAGGATCGCATGGAGTTGTGTGCTCAGACTCATGAGTAGGACCCGCTTCACTGAAAACGGCGCTGCTACAGGGATGGATGCCTGCGGTAGCGAAAATAGTCCTGGCTATGATTCAGGTTAGTCTTGTTATCAGATTGATAAGCACGGGTGAAACTTACGATAATCTTTAGCCAAGGTGAGGGCATCTCGAGAGTTGCCGAGGTCTGACCCGGTTACTATAAGTTTTGTACAACCAACATCACGGGCTCTTCCTATAATAGCATCGAGATCATCGGGGTGTCGCTCCTTCCCATGATATTTGCCTCGGAAGATCGGATCGGTCAAGTTGATGCCAATCTACTAGTAACATTAAGTGTTAACAGGATCTGACATCGAATAAACGCCAGTATCCAGTGTAGTCGGATATGAATGAAGTAGGGGACATACATCAATGTATCTGGGATTATAATTGTAGCCCTCAACAGGCTGAGGCATTGATGATGAGGCCATGTTGCAAAAGTGTGAGGCTTGAAATCTAAGACTCGTCGTCCTGAATCCGGTTCTGAATGAAGATTGAAAACAGTTAAGGAAAGGTCTCGATGTCATTGGTTTTGGATGTCTCCTGCTTGACTCGAGCGTGAGTCACTGATTTGTTGCTGCCTTGCAACAGTAATCTTTAGATTCCTTTTTTTAGACTGAACAATGTGAAATGGGGAGGTAGTCTCCATTCACGGCGTTGATTGGCTGTTTTGATCTACGCTTTCGTTCAAGGTCTCATCCTCCCGTCAACCTGTTCAAGGTCCAAGCTCAGTTGATTCCAATGGGCATTCTCCTGCTTACGAGAGCCACTGAAGACAATTATTAATTTGCATTGACGGCACGTGATTTCGCGCCAGTATCTCCCCATTCAACCCCACCAAACGCTGCAGCAACGCAAAATGACAGGTAGGGGACACGACGCGAAGTGTGAAAGGGGATGACCTACAGATGTGAAAGGCATAGATTCACTACGGATTGTGGCCAGAATACTCTATCTAAACTAATTTAAGCCCCTTGAGTCCTTATATATCAATCCAATCAGCAGCATAATCATGCATTTCTACCAGTTCAAGCATCAAACGGGGTGTTGCCTCAGGTTGCAGGCGGGGCTTTTTTTAATGGATTGCTGCGAAACTTATCACTATTTGTCGCGCTAGGAACTTGGCGTCGCGTCTCTAGACGCGCCTCCCTTAAAACCACCTCGACCATCCACGCGAAATTTGCTTCTCTCATCTCCTTACCAACACAACAAAACACAACGAATCTTGTAATAATTACCACGTTCCCTTTTAACCAAGCGTCAATACCCCTTCAGACGCTCTGCTGCCTTTTAATTCCTTCTATCAGCAGGGATAGATCCTGCTACAACTCGACATACGACCTCCCAGCCTCATCCTCCTTCGCCCGTCATCATGTTCGTCAGAAAGCGAGGTATGTATAACCTGGCAACTTTAGAACCCATGATGACTGACATGTTCATCAGATGGACGCCAAGAACGTGTTCAGTTCGACAAGATCACTGCTCGTGTCTCGAGACTGTGTTACGGTCTTGACATGGACCACGTTGATCCCGTTGCCATCACTCAGAAGGTTATCTCGGGTGTCTACGGAGGTGTCACCACTGTGCAATTGGACGATCTTGTAAGTGGTTTTCTCATGACTACTAAGACCAGCTGACTGATTCGCCAGGCCGCTGAGACTGCTGCGTACATGACCGTCACACATCCCGATTATGCAATTCTTGCCGCCCGTATTGCAGTCTCCAACCTTCACAAGCAGACCAAGAAGCAATGGTCCGCTGTTGTGAGCGATCTCTACCACTATGTGAACCCCAAGAATGGCCGGCCGTCACCCATGATCTCCAAGGAAACATATGAGTGCGTCATGCGACATAAGGAGGAGTTAGATTCCGCCATTGTCTATGACCGTGACTTCCAATACCAATACTTTGGATTCAAGACTCTGGAACGATCATACCTCCTGAAGATTGACGGTAAGATTGTCGAGCGCCCTCAGCACATGATCATGCGTGTGTCTGTTGGTATCTGGGGTGATGATATCGAGCGAGTCTTGGAGACATACAACCTCATGTCCAGCAAGTTCTTCACACATGCCTCTCCCACTCTCTTCAACGCCGGTACTCCCCAGCCCCAATTGTCCTCTTGCTTCTTGGTTGATATGAAAGACGACAGTATTGAGGGTATCTATGATACCCTCAAGACCTGTGCCATGATTTCCAAGATGGCTGGTGGTATTGGTTTGAATGTGCACCGTATCCGTGCTACCGGTTCCTACATCGCCGGTACCAACGGCACATCCAATGGTGTTGTTCCTATGCTCCGCGTCTTCAACAACACGGCTCGCTATGTTGACCAAGGTGGCAACAAGCGACCTGGTGCCTTTGCTATCTACCTTGAGCCTTGGCACTCTGATGTCTTTGAGTTCCTTGACCTGCGAAAGAACCACGGTAAGGAGGAGGTCCGAGCCCGTGACCTGTTCCTCGCCCTCTGGATCCCCGATCTCTTCATGAAGCGTGTTGAAAAGAACGGTGACTGGACTCTAATGTGCCCCAACGAATGCCCTGGCCTCGCCGACTGCTACGGTGAGGAGTTTGAGGCCCTGTACGAAAAGTACGAGAAGGAGGGCAAGGGTCGCAAGACTATCAAGGCTCAGAAGCTTTGGTATGCCATCCTCGAAGCTCAGACTGAGACTGGAAACCCCTTCATGCTCTACAAGGATGCCTGCAACCGCAAGAGCAACCAAAAGAACCTCGGCACTATCCGAAGCTCCAACCTGTGCACTGAAATCATTGAGTACTGTGCCCCTGATGAGGTCGCTGTCTGCAACCTTGCCTCTCTGGCTCTGCCTTCGTTCATCAACTACGATGAGGCTTGCTACGATTTCAAGAAGTTGCACGAGGTCAGTCAAGTTGTTGTTCGCAACTTGAACAAGATTATCGACGTCAACCACTACCCTGTTCAGGAGGCTCGCAATAGCAACATGCGCCACCGACCTATTGGTCTTGGTGTTCAGGGTCTTGCTGATGCTTTCCTTGCTCTGCGTATGCCATTCGAATCTCCTGAGGCTCGTGAGCTCAACAAGCAGATCTTTGAGACCATCTACCACGCTGCTCTCACTGCCTCCGTGCAGCTGGCCAAGGAGGAGGGTCCCTACTCTACTTTTAAGGGCTCTCCCGCCTCTGAGGGCATCCTTCAGTTCGATATGTGGAACGTCAAACCCTCTGACCTGTGGGACTGGGAAACTCTCCGAGAGGAAGTCAAGACATACGGTATCCGTAACAGTCTGCTCCTTGCTCCTATGCCTACTGCCAGTACATCTCAGATCCTTGGCAACAACGAGTGCTTCGAGCCTTACACCTCCAACATTTACCAGCGACGTGTTCTCGCCGGTGAGTTCCAGGTTGTCAACCCCTGGCTGTTGAAGGATCTTGTCGACATGGGTCTGTGGTCCGATGCTATGAAGAACCGCATCATTGCCGAGAACGGTTCTATTCAGAATATTCCCAACATCCCTGCCGATGTCAAGGCTTTGTACAAAACCGTTTGGGAGATTTCTCAGCGCCAGGTTGTGCAGATGGCTGCCGACCGAGGTGCCTTTATTGATCAGTCCCAGTCGCTGAACATTCATATGAAGGATCCCACAATGGGCAAGATCACCAGCATGCACTTTGCAGGCTGGAAGCTGGGTCTTAAGACTGGCATGTACTACCTGCGCACACAAGCTGCTGCCGCTCCTATCCAGTTCACTGTTGATCAGCAAGCTCTCAAGCTCGCCGATTCCAATTCTGCTCAAATCAAGCCTTTGAAGAAGCGTGCTCCTCCTGCTGGTTCCAGCTACCTAATGTCCTCTCCCTCAGCTATGGGACGCACTGGACTGAACGGTAGCAGGACTGGGTCTCAGGACAGCGGGCTGAACGGTAATGCTGCCAAGAGCTTGAATGGTACCGCCACGGTTCCCGGGCGTGCTCCCACCATCAAGGCTGATGTCGAGGAGGGTGATAGCCCTAAGGCTCTCCCCACTGAGCCTGCTGACAAGGTTCAGGAAGAAGAGCTTGGTGACAAGAAGAATCCCCAGTCCGAAGATCAGGACCAGGACAACGAGGATCGTGAGCGTGACATTTACTCGGAGGCCGTCCTGCAATGTAGGTGAAAGCCATTCTTTCGGTATTACATCAGAACACTAACTATGTGATAGGCAGTATTGAGGATCCTGAGTCCTGCATCATGTGCAGTGGCTAGATGACAGTAAAAGCTGTTTGGCACGTGTATTTATGATAATGGATGAGTTGAAAACGAAGACATGTTTTGGGGGGGCAAGCTATGATACAGCGTGGAATGGTAATTTGATGTTTGGTTATGTATGAGCATCTTGGGCGGATGATCCCCCCGGGCATGCTTATATCGGAGTGCATTGTTAGGTTAATGATTTTGAGAGCATGGAGACCTGCACATAAGTGCAGCCTGCTAGTGAATTAGATAGTTTATGTTGACGCTTACGCATTTCAATAATATCTCTTATCCTCAATATTCTATTTTGGTCTGACACTCATGTAGCAATCGGCAAGTGTCTGGACATGACTGTGAAATGGCTTGGGGAGTTTCGTCGGCAACAGCATTGCAGACAGTTGAAACCGGCATTAATGGGTAATTGTTGCCTTCACCGTTCGCTTTCTTGGTACGGTAACCCAGGCTAGCCAAGTGATCGTCAGTGGTTACTGTCGAAGCAGCCCTCTCCCCCCTTAGGCAAGCTCAGTTGAATTTGGTGATCAGCGGCGGTCTAACCAGACAAGTTGAAGGCTTACGGGTTGGTGCATCAACAATTCGACATCGGAGCTCAATATCTATGTTTATCGCAATATGGACGACGACTCTTTGGCTAGGTTGAGACTCATCAAGGGTCAACTGTAATAATGCGAAGGTCCAAAGCGCTTGAACAACACAGCCACCCTAGAGCATACCGAATTCGCAATTTACTGCATTCCCAGATGTTAAACGATTGATTGGTTGTGATGCCACATTTTACGAATGTGACCAGAACCCAAAAATGATTTATCCTGTTTTAGAATCGGATCCCTTACAATTGGACTATTAGAGACCAAAGAAACTGATGGAGGACTGACAACCTCCAAAAACCCTGCCGGATTGGAGATGGTGAGACAGTACGTTGTCGCAGAGAGAAACAGCCACAATGTGTGAGCTGAATCCTAAGATAGACAGTGGCTGGTGTCTCAAGTTGATGAAATGCTGCGATCGGAGCGATGTTCTGGTTTGCCAGGAGCCGATGTTTGTCACTCTTTATTTTTAAGCGTCTCCATCATATGAAAGATTAACATTTTAACCATGACGAAGATCAGACAACAAATGATCACAGGAATGAAACATGAAACAGAATCTTGATAGCAATTGAGTTAAATGAACTGGCACTTAAAACCGTCACAATGACGAGACGGAAAATGTGGCATTGAGACGAAGACAAGACTTCCAAGAAGCGGAGGATATCGAAGGATACCCAATATCATGCAAGGCTCAAAGGTCAAGGCCCAGGCTGGCCTGTCCAGCTCGACAGGGCCTGAGTCGTTGGCTGGGGTAGAAGCTTGGACCACCAAAAGAAGCAGAAAAAACCAGACGATGATGCGATCCATGACATCAAGGGCCCGCAGAGTCGCGCAGACTGACCCACCCCTGTTTCTCTTGGCTCGCTTGGCATGTGGCTTGAGTGGCTTAGCTCGTTGAGTGGCTAGTCTGGGCACAGTTCATCAAAGCCAGCTGAGCAGGGGAATCGGGCATCTCAGTACAGTATTTGTGGTGAAAGCTATCGGTGGATACACAGTGGGACGACTTGAAGTGAATGAGCTGGTTCGGGTGTGGTAGACATCATAGAAAGACCAGGATCGAAGAGAATGACGTTAAGTAAGTGAAAACCTGACAAGACACAACCGTGATGTGTAATGGAGACTGAAATTGCTCTTATTGTACGGGTAATTGACAATCAACAAATATAAATTCAGGCATGAGGCATAAATTGCGCTTGCCTGTGACCGAGACATGTATGGTACAGCACCAGTAACACCATCATCTGATTCAAAAATCGAGAAGAAGATCCCCCAAGCGAACAAAGAGAGCATGATCCCGCCTCCCGGTTGCCAGGGAGTCAAAAGCTGGCTAGCATCTCAGCTTGTTTTTTAGGTGGTTGCCAAGGATGGATTAGTACAGGGGTAATCATCCAATCGGAGAGAGCACCAGCGCCACTGCCCAACGACCATCGACTTCAGTGTTGATAATTGGCGATACGATATCGCACGTACTATGAGCTACCGCCACGGGTGGTTGATGAAAGATGGAAACCCGGGATGGCTGAAACGGTGACACTTGATTGCGATTGCCTGGTAGAGAGGGTGGTTGCCGTAGTAGGAGCAAAACAAGATCAATTGGACTGAACTGGGCAAACAGTGTACAGTTGTTAGCAATCGTCATACCCGCTTTCCTTCCTTCATGCTCTTCCTCTTCCATGTGGCCGTTATCCGGCTCGGCACACAAGTTGCTTCTTGCTTTAACGAACCTTCTTTTTTTTTTTTTTCTTTCGCAGGCTGCCCCAAAAGAGTTCCGTCATAGACAGAACTAATCCAGTTTTCTAGTGTAATCAGTTCAAGTTTGTGTATTTGCCTCCACTGACTGTATTGGTTGTAGGACCAATATACGAAAGTTTGGCTAGGGAGCAAAGAAGCACAGAAGTACCACGCACGCACTATTGGCAAACCGAACGAGGACATCGAGTTTCGGGTTGACCACTGTGCGATACATGCGAATATCATTTTGTTCTAGCATCAGTTCCCGTCCGGTTTCAAAGCCCCATGCGCCATGATGTGGGTGCCAATGCGGGTGGTTGGCCGCACACTTTGACCTCTTTGCCTGCTTCATGCTGCAGCTTCCTTCATGATAGTTGCTGATGAAACTGAAACTTGACTGTAGCTCTGTGTACTTCTTTTCCCGTTGTAATTACCCCGTTGAGGAAGTCAATGTGTCTCCACCGAAAAGTACAAGAGTTTTAAAGTGCAAGAACTTGAACTGAAAGATCCTCGCAACCACTTACACCAGCGTCACTGACGTGGACAAGTTGTTGTAAAAGCCGCTCCCCTGTTGACAAGGGTGACCCATCTCGTCTACAGCTCATATCCTGACCTCATTGTGTACCTCCAATTACGGCATTGACCTCTGATTCGGATACCAATTTCTCGATTGCATTGACTCAATTAACATGGGGGAGCAAAGTCACAAATGAGAAATAGCTTGGCTCATCGTAATATCATTCTGTCGTTGACAAAACATCCCCGTAAAACAACATCATAGTCTATCTACATGGGGGGCCTCCCAGGGCCTGGCCTTGTCTGGTCTGTGCTATAGCCTGTGTCTTTGACGGTCCGGCCCAGTGGAGTGGTCTTTTCTAGCTTCCCCGCCAGCTATTGAGCTCTGACTGGACTGGGTTGTGTTAGCGTTGGCCCCTCCCGTGCCATAGGCTGTCTCCCTGCAGGCGGTACCTACCTAGCCAAGCAAAGCAAGGTACTGACTTGAGGTAGGTGTAGCTGCAGATTTACGCTTCAATTTTGTGATGGAAGCTTCCTTACTTCCAGTGTAAGAGACATACGTAAGTTAGTGAATCAAATCTGTGCCGTGCTTGCCTTGCTAGACCGCCAATGCCAAGTTGGGAAACGCACCGTTTAGGCAGGGCACCCTGCCTGCACTTGGCTTACCAGCCGGCAAACACTGCTCGCTCCTGCAAAACAAGCAACCGTCACGCCAAGATCAAGATTCTGGCTCCCTACCACTCCTCCTTCCTGCCTTTAAAGCAGCTTGCTCCTCGCCCTTCCTGTTGTTCCACATCAATACCAGCCTTGATTAATTTTCATTCCAACACCTTACTCCCTCCATCAACTCAATCGAGTTTATTTTCAGCCTCCAGGCCAGTCTCACTTCGTCTCACTTCACGGGAGATCGATCACCTTCGTTTGCACCCTAGTCACATATCTGTTACCATCACGGTGGGTTACTGTCTCCTCGTTAATCCTCTAGCTACACTGTGCCCCTACTGGAGCATTTCTTTTGCTTGCCGTCAAGTTTGCCCCATTCCAGCTTTGCGTTTGTGTAATTTGGTGCCGGAACGCGAGCACTGAATATCACTTTACGAAGTGCTGAAGGCTACACACTTTTGTTCTCGGCTCTTCCATAGCTCTGTGATACACGGTTCTCTTGCTTTGTCTCACGCAAACATCACGCGCGTGCTTCAGAAGGAGATTACTAGCATTTGCACCTCTTTTATTCACGGGTCACCTCTTCTCATGCTGGCGCGGATTCACTGCCTACCTTTCCCTCGTTTACATCGCTCGCCCGATACGCTCGCAAAACCTACTTTCGTTCACAAACGCCTTCTTACTGCCGTTACAAACCTCAAAAGAAACATCAACTAATTCACCACCTTGGTACAGATCCTCGATCAATCTAAATCATCAAGATGAAGTCTTCTTTCCTCACCATGTTCGGCCTGGCTGCTGCCGCTGTTGCCCAGAGCTCCGATGATCTCCCTCAGTGTGGTGTAAGTCTAAACCCAAGCAGTGCACAACGAGCGTATCGCTAACCACGAACAGCGAACTTGCGCCGGCAACATGGTCAGCGCCGAGAAGTCTCAGGAGCTTGGATGCGATGCCGGTGATATTGGCTGCCTGTGCACCAACCAGGACTTCATCTACGGTCTCCGTGACTGCTCTGCTGCTATCTGCAATAGTGAGCAGGCCGCCCAGGTCCTGAACTACGGTCTTGAGATTTGCCGCCGTAGGTTCCTTAGAATTTTTGCAAGAAGCCCCTTCTCTAACCCTTCGCAGGAGCTGGTGTTCAGATCACTACTGGTGCTTCTGGCGTGGTTTCGGCCACTGCTACTGGCACTGGTGCCGTTCGAACTGTCCTCAGCACCCTTACTTCTGGCGAATCCACCATCACTTCTGCTCTCTCCACCATCAGCGGCACTGCCACTGGCGCCTCAGACGATGTTTCCGTGAGCACCTACACCAGTGTCCTCACCAACTCTGAGGGAGATGAGTTCACCACCACCGGTAAGGCTATCCTTGGCGGTGCCGTCGTCACCACTTTCACCTCTGGCGGTTCCACCATTGTTTCGACCATTGCCTCCGGGACTGAGACCGAGACCTCTGGTGCCGAGTCCGCTGAGGTTACCACTTTCACCTCTGATGGTACGGAGATCGTTCGAACTCTCGTCACTGAGACTGCCTCTACTGACTCTGCCGCTTCTGCTGAGGTGACCACATTCACCACTGATGGCACCGAGGTCGTCCGAACACTCACCACCGTTACAAGCGGTTCTGAGTCCGGTTCGGTTTCGGAGACCGTTACTGACGCCTCAACCGCCACCAAGGGTGCCACTGATGCTACTGGCACTGATGCTTCGGCCACCGCCACTAGCACTGATAATGCTGTAAGTTTATTCACTGGCGAATTATTTTGCAAATCTCTAATATCATATAGGCCGCTGCTCAGAAGACTGGTGCCCCTGCTGGTGTCATCGCCGCCGCCGGTATCGCTATGCTCCTCCTTTAAATGAAGGATGGACCAGAATTTGATGTTTGATGCTTTTACGTTGCACATGTTTGATACATAATTCACGCCTGTACCTCGATCTTTAAGGACCCTCAGCATATTTCCTCGGTGCAGGGAGTCGGTTTGCGGAAAATCTTCACATAATGGTGAATGGTATAAATGGACATGACGAGTCAGGTTTTTCGAGAGTTTAATGACGCACACGGCTTATCTCTTCTTCAATGGAAATACCGCGAAATGTTAGAACGGATGGGATCTTGATGCCGTTTGTGACAGGTGAAGAAGGGGTGGTGGCGTGGGAGATGATGACGGGAAGCAGCAGACTTGTGCTGCCATGACACGAGCTCCGCCTGTCCGTGTTGTCTCTCGTAGTTATATGGGTTCTGGGATGGTGGTGATACCCGGCCTACGGCCTGACTTCGGTGGTGGACTTTGCTTCTCACATTCATTGAGAAATATTAATAGATAATCTTCATAACGGTGTACGGTTCATTTTTTTCAACGTGAATGTATTACGGGATGATTTGGTGTATGACGAGAAGTGACAGTGTTGGACCTGTACAGGCAGGCCCTCAACTACTGAGTTTGTTTAGTCGAACAGGCGGATGGGACAGTCGAATACTATAAATATTGAATCAGTATTTAATTTTCATTCGTATTATAACATTCATATAAATACAGCTATTTCCCCAGATAACGCGCCGAGCTAACAAATATAACGACAGCTAAATATTGGCCCCAATAACTCCAGTTAACTCATGAAGCAATTTATATACGGGCTCATTCGACCATGGACTTGCCAATCTCACTTTGCCAGTTCTCTGCTCGCTCAAAACCGTTGGAGTGTGTTTGGTAGTCGAAGAGAGCCTTGGCGACATCCTCTTTGGAAGTGAGGACAAAAGGGCCGTATTGGATGACAGGCTGATCAAGAGGAATACCAGCAATAAGTGCTTATCGAAAGGTTAGTACCTTACGTTGATTTCTCAGGGGAAACTGAGGTACATACCTAGTCGTGCAGGCTTAGATGCACCTGCATCAACCTCAAAATGAACAACATCTCCTTGAGGCTCAAAGACAATGTTGTGATACTGCTCAACAACACGTCGCTGGTCATCCTTGCCAACAATGACGTCTCCTTCTAGAGTGTAGGCAAAGGCATTCCAGTTCGCAGGGAGAGGCTGGGTGATCTTGCCACCAGGTCGGATCTCGATATCGAGGAACCAAACGGGAGTGTAGGCAAGATCCTTGACTGAGTCGATACCGTGACTCTGGCCGGAAATGACCTTCACGGTGACCTTATCGCCGTCAATCTTGGCGATGGGGATCTCGGAACCACGGAGATCGCGGTAACGAGGTTCGCAAGCCTTCAGGTCCTTAGGAAGATCGACCCAGAGCTGAAGACCGATGTTTGCGCTGCCATCCTCGTTTTGCCGGGGCATTTCAGCGTGGACAATGCCTAGGTGACGTTAGTACGATCTCATTATTTTAGTAATAATAAATGATGCATACCTTTTCCAGCAGTCATAAACTGAAGATCACCAGCGGAGAGGGTTCCCCTGTTACCAGCAAAATCCTCATGATCCATGCCACCCTCCAGGAGATATGTGATAGTCTCCTGACCACGATGAGGATGGTCAGGGAAACCAGCACCAGGCTTCACAGAGAAGTGATCGAGCATGAGGAAAGGGGAAAAGTTGCGAAGCTGAGGAGTGCCAATTGATCGCCGAACACGAGCTCCAGCTCCTTCAGATTGCTCGACAGCAAGGAAGACCTTGCGAACAGCTCGACTGACAGACATTTCTGCGGCGTGAAGGTGGTGGCCTTTGTTTTGAGTGTTAATCCTTTCGAGAGAAACTGGGACAAAAGTCTTTAAGAATTCAAAGGTTGAGGTTGTTGTATCTTTGATGCGATGTTGGAACAATGCAATACCTGCTAAAGCAATGAATATTGGTATGAAGATGGATCGAAAAAGGGTCATGACCAGAGAGGGCGGCTGAGGAATCGGATTTATATACTACAAGAGAGAGGTTGGATGAGGAGACGAATTTGCAAGCACGACTAATGCAGGGTCCTACGAGTAGAAATAGATAGAATAAGCCGTGAATGACATTGGATCGAATTGATCCGTTGTGGAGGTTAGAGATGTTTAGTCAATGTTACATCAGCAGCTGAATTGCAGTGGTTTGCTTTGCAATGGCCTAGCTATTGCTAGAGTGGGTCCCAATATTATGGTTTGCTAAGGCTGACCAAAGCGAGGAATGTCTACCAAGTGGAGACAGTAGCTAACACACCAAAAATATTCGTATTTCCGTGATGTCTGACTTACCCTAAACTTTCATAGCGTCAGAACATGTAGGTTGAGTAAATGGAAGTTACTTTCAACTTCCAACCTTCCTTGGCCATAGATGACAGGCATTGGAAGGATTACAAGGAGAATAATGCTTGTGTGTGGCTCTTGGCTCGAGTAAAGATATGGCGTTTTTGAAAGGATATTTTCTTCCCTATATCTCTTTTTAGCCTCCAGCAAGAACCCAATGGTTAAATTCATAGGAATCTCCACGACACAGGTAAGTTTTAACCCATCTTCCCATTAATTAAACAACAAGACCAATTTGAGTGTCTTAGAATAAATACCAATATAATGACGATATACGACAATGGCCGAGAACTTGAGGACGAGCCACTTCCCCGTGACCCAGTCACAGACTGGGAAGAGTAGAATTTTTGTAGGCTGATAAGCCTGAGAGGTCTGGCCCAGGACTGCCCATTTCCTATTGTCAACTTCCGGCATGCTTGCGCCCTGGTGGAGAATTTCATGGACATGGAGAAAGATCACGGTGACCTTTTCCCATACTGGCACAGGCGCTGCGTCAAATTCTTCATCTATCGCGAATTCTTCGTCATCAGCAACAACAATGAGTGGAAAAGTTACAAAAACCACCCTTTATACGTAAATCGTGATAAATTAAGAAATTGGTCAAAGACAAATTTCTCGAGAGCTCTGGATTATGCCTATGCGTTGTTCTTTGTACTCCACGGAATTTGCACAAATGACTATAAACTCAAGTTTTTGTTGAAGGGGCAGAAAAAACTCGTCTACACACACAACATGTGCAAAACTAATATGACGCCCAAAAATAAGGACGAAGTGCTTGAAATTTTATTCATGGAGTGTGAATGGCTTCAAGACGCGCTTCTCGAAGCACACATCAAAGAGAAGAAAGAGATAGACGAAGAATGGGAGTATAGACATATAAAGACGCTCAAAGAAATGGAGGTGCATATAAAAGAGCTACCGCGGCCCGCCAACACAGATGAATGGATATATGGTCCTCGTGAGCATTGGAATAATGCTGGAGATGACACTCAACATCCTGCTCAAGATGACGGTCAAGCTCTAGAGAATTCTGAAGGAGATACTGATGAAAGCGCTTGAGACAAAGCTCTAGATAACACTGAAGGAATCGCTCATAACAGATGTGGGAGATCATTCGACATACCACTATGCAACATTATCCCCATTAGGGCAACCCATAGGTGGCAGCCTTGGTCATATACCTTATTCGGCGGATCTAGGAGTATCCAGAAACGTGACAGCGGTCTCGACAGCGCTGCATATGGCTCCAGGGTCAATGCCGTGGAACATACAGAGACGACTATTAGGAAAACTGTTCATAAGAGCACAGAGAGCCTTTCGTTAGCTCTAAGAATACAAGCAACATATCCAAGAACTATATAAACTCCATGTTCTTGAGCCTATGTTGAAAGCTCAACGTTGCACCATAACGCTACAAGTGAAACCAAGATCCAGTCAACACATATGCCGAGGAACTACAGCTCCTCACTCCAAGTGTCTCCATCATCAATGTGGCCCATATTGTGAAATAACCGTAGTGTCTTCGACGCCTGAGGATCACACAGCAACACACCATGTTCTTTCAGATACTCAGTAACATCTTGATACACCTTCTCCGATTCAGCCTTCTGGGTAGAAAGTTCAATCTCCATAAGGTGAAGGTCACCAGCCACGACATCGTCCAGCTTTGCTTTGTGTCCCAAAATCTTCAACTTCCACTTGCCATCCGGGTAGGGCCCATAAGGGATAAGTCCATCCCAGTCAATGTCGTCATATTTTTCCGCGAAGCGAACTTGGTCGTCGCTCCAAATCTCATGGACCTTATCGCTCAAGAGGTACCGTTGGCCACAGGTGAACGGTATGTTGTCTCCATATCGATCATAGACACAATGTGCACCAGGAGGACTACGCTCTGGTTTCTCATCGAAGCGGACCTTGATAACAGAAAATGGGTTGCCTTTATTCGTCTTCGTGCGGAACATGACACCTTGCCGGGCGTGAGTTGGAGGCATGGTATCGAAATAGGTTATCGGATTTTGTTTGTAAGGTGGACGAACTTCTTCGCCCAGTTTCGCGAGGACGGCTTCTCCGTCACGATCACATATTGACCATTGAAGATGGATTTCTTCATAGCTGGTTCGACCTAAGGACGGAATCACAAACAGTGCAAAAGCAGCGAGGTTGTAAAACATTATTTTAATAGAATTTGATGAGTATGATACCTAAAAGTAATCATACCACTCTATCGAGGAATGAGGGAAAATAGATGGAAAGAGACACCACGACCAACAGACGGGTTTTAAAGAGAGCAGTAGTAGTTGTACCACTTGGTATAACCATGTATCACTGAATGTATGACGCCCATCTACGTAACCGTGCACATCAATGCGATTTTGTGACAGCATCAATTACCGTGCGGTGTGCAATAAATCCATCATTTTCGCATCTGACCGTATTGAGGCCTGACACAGATCGCCGATTAATTGGAGTCGCAGCCAATTGAGCTTCATCAGTTGAGCAGCTGACATTTTGATCCGCATTGTGCCGCCCCTTAGCAGGCGGAGATATTCCTCAATGTCAGAACTAAAGTGAGACATTGGTAAATCTCCAAGGAAGTCGGCAAACAAACACCGTTTGGCTTCACGGCGCCCAGCGACGTGATTCGTAATATTAGTCCTGAATGTGGATTCACAGAGCTGTTGTGAGACGACAAGTGACCTTGGTAGCGAAAGCCGTGTTGGTTTGTTAGGTGTAAAAACATTAAGGTATCGATATGTCGACTTTGTCGGCGTCTGCAAACCGATACTGTGGCAAGTGGGTTTCGAGAGCAGACCAGTCAAGCCATAAGCGTGAAGATCTGCGAATCCTCAGGCATTGTGTATTTCTGAGTTGGAAAAATAATTTCGAGGATGGCTTTGGAGTGCGCCGCGACAGTGCAGCAAAACGAACCCCAGAAAAGGGGCTATGAATAATGATCATCGGAAACAAGCCGAATTTTCTGGTCTTGCATGTGGCTCAAGATAATCCGAAGAGCCAGCCCTTGCACATCAGATTAAGCAAAACGAGCAGATCTCCCATGCATGAGTGCAAGCATTGGATGAGGAAGAGGAAGGGAACATGTAAGTTATGTAGGGCTGTCAGCTAGCCCAAATCAGACGTTAGGTGTAGATGAGGCCCACATTACCGACGGAAGCTATTGCGCTGATGGTGACCTGCGCTGTTCACGATAGGCGAAGTGATAACGAAGAGTAGAATTGTTCTCGGCATGTGATATCGAGAGGATAATAAGTGCCCCTAGACCTTGGTTTCGTACGTCACGCACCAAAAATGCAGAACAACGGCGTGTCAAGCAAATATGCATCCCGTCGTGATCACGATATGCCAAAGTGACGCGGCACAAATATGGTGGAGGAGTACTGTCAACTGCAAAAGACGGAAAAGAGTTGCGGAAGGGAAAAAAAAGAGGGAAATCACGCAGTGTCGACGCTTGGTCGATCGTTCTGCGTGCCGACCAACACCTTTGCGAAAAAGAACGTGTGGACCAGAGAAGGAATGTTGGCGAAATGTCACTTGAATACCATGAGATTTTGTACTGTTGGCGTTTGTTGCCGAGCACAAGCAATGAGTCGTTGAATATACTGTCGTCGATCAGGGTTATACAGGCACATCCATCTGTTTGATTTGAGACCTCCAAGGGGGCAGGCACACACGTCTAATCAAGTCAATTGATGAATTCATTGCCCAACACTCAGTCATCATCAGTTGACACGATTCTTGACATGTGAAAGTGGCTACAAGTGGGCCATAGACGACTTCAGAGACAGGGGAGCATGAAGTGCATGCCACGTAGCCGGGGACCCTTGGAACTTCTGAGTGAACGGTCGATAAGGTGATAGAGCGATTCCATTAACGTGATGCGGCTATGGAGCAGAGTTCGGAATAGGAATCGAGTTCGTAGTCTCAAGACGGAGCCGCTTTTCTGGAAGCGACATTTATTCTTTTTCCATGAGATCCGAGGCCGGGAGTTAAGCTCGTGTCTGGTATGAAGCTTAACCGCGGCAGCAGCTGGATTGTCTTTCGCCAAGTCGGCAGCAGGATGAGAGGTCTCTTATCAATGCATTGGGATCGCCTTAGCCTTGAGCAAATGCTTCACATGAGGTCACATCAAGAGTGATAAGGTGCCCTTCCTACGCGTGGGCTGCTACCCCACTTACAAACTAGGCGTATTAGTGGTGAATAGCTGACAAGCCTCGGGGAGTAAGAAGACTTCAGACATTAAGTTGGGGTGACAAAATTAACTGCCCTAAGAATCCCAAAGGCTTAGGTGGGCTTTACCTAGGTCTTTGTGTCATATAAGATAAGCGTCCCAAGTTTTCTTGTCTTCCCTAGACAAGTCAAGACCTGGCTGAGACGAACGAGGCGCCGATTGGTTTCTAGTAAGAGACCGAAAGTAATTGCTGTTTTCACGGATAGCTAAGACTTCAGAAAGCCCAAGATAAGCCATACGAAGTACGGAGTGCGCAGATAAGGATTGGCTGTAGACCGAGCACTTGCAGACGCCATGCGAGGGAACACGGACTTGGAAAGGCGTCATAGTGGAACGCATCATGACGAAGATCAAGTTGTATCTCGCTCTTTATTCCATTGCATTGCGTGGTATTGTACTCTATAGAATTGGCCATTGGCCATTATTTCCGACAGGAGGTAACGCTTCGCATTCATGTGACAATTGTCCGAACTCGTGGAAAAAGTTGATAATACAGCTGGCGACAGTGGAGATATTAAGTGTCCAAAGAGATGACTGTTTCGCTCATTTGAATGAGTGATATCTCAGAGGCTCAGAATACCCAGAATGGACAAGATTGCGCCAAGTGCTCTTTCATCTTTGATCAATGCCAATGACGCGTGGCGTCGATGCTCGAGCTTCTATAGCTGCACTCCTTAAGCAGTAAGCAAAGGATTCGTAGCTCCGGCTCTTGTTGGGGAGACCTGAGTTAACTTGATTGATGATTTTGATGGTTGTGTTTGGAGTAAGGGAAACGTTGCTGAGAGTGGGGGGAGGGGCCACTTTCACATGTCATGGAGATCACTCTTCCCATCCTTTTGCCTTGCTGCAGGGACATCCAATTACGCGAGCTACAGGGATACGTACCTAATCAACAAATTCCCCGTCTTCCCGGGGCCGGGCAGGGCCAATTGATCGAATAGTGGTTGAGGAAAGAGATGAAACGAGGAGGAACCTAGAATGAAGACTCAGAAAGACAGGACAGGGCATGCGGCTGAGTCGAACCATTATCTTGTCACTGTGATGGTGTCACAAAGGCCCAACAGCACCCCACCAATGCCTGTACTGACTGGCTTGACTGACTGATACTGAAACTGAAATCCAATGTCAATGGGGATCGCAAGAATCCTTCAAGGTATGTGGCTGGTATATAATTTGGACCGCGTCAATTAAGGAATTAGCAAAGATACACTGACTTCTCAAAAGGGAGACTCAAAAGAAACATCATCTCCAACTTGAATCAGCCATAAGATAATGAATTAGCAGTACACGCCCAAGCTACATCAAGTAGGTACCCACACAGCCCAAAATAGCTCTAGAGATACCTGGTCTAGTACAAGCACATGTTTGCGCATTTGCACATGCAAATTGAATGCTTCCTGACACTCCTCCAGAATGCTCGCGATGGATGACAAAAAAGGCTGCACCATGATAGTTGCTGTATCGTAAAGGTGGGTTGCTTTCCGGAATTTTCTGAGCCCCCTACCTACTACTTACCTTCTGTACACCTCTACCTTACCAACAGCGCATTTATTAACCTAGATAGGCCCTATCGTCTTCTTTCCCCTTCCTCTTCCGAGTTCTTCTACAACAAAACTGTAAGTACTTAGTTTTCACGCTGTGGCGTTCCCACCAACATCATCTCTCTTGTCTCCTTCTCTGACCTCAGACGCAACGCACACTCAGACCCACGGTCTCTCATTTGGCTGTTACTCTCCCCCCTTCCTCGTCTTGTTCCTTTTTAGCCTCTGCAGGTCCCCTTCAATTGCTACGATCCCACTTCCCTCCTTCCACCTTCCACCTTCCATCATCCCACCTAAAGCTCTCTCTGTCTTACAAAATTTCCATAACTGACTCGAACCCCAGGCTTACCTATCTATCACTCATCATCGAACATCACATCGATTTAAGCAATTGACTTTTGTCTCGTACCTTGCGACCTTACCACTTACGCCGATTCTTTGCGACCAACTTTGTACAATCACCATGTCTCATCAAGTCAATGGCGACGTGAGCGCTGCTCAATATTCTGCTTTCCTCCAGGTATTTGCGGATAACCCACCACTTGGCGACACAGACTAACCGCTGTTTGCAGCATCTCCTCAACTACCCTGTCATTAGCGATAGCGTCCACAACTTCAAGTCCAATGAATTCGGCCAGCGCTCTATCAAGCTTACCGATGCTGCTTACCAGACCTTCGCCGCTCCCGTCGTTCCCTACTTCGCCAAGCCCTACCAATACGTCTCTCCCTATGTCCAGAAGGTCGACTCCCTAGGCGATAAGACCCTCGACCGCATCGATGAAAAGTTCCCCGTCGTCAAGAAGCCCACCGACGAGCTCTATCAAGATACCCGCGCTCTCATCCTCTTCCCCATTCAGAAGGGCCTCGAGGGCAAGGATCACGTCTTCCAGGTCTATAACTCCGAGGTTAAGAAGGTCGAGCAAGGAGGTCTCGTAGCACACGGAAAGGCTGCCGTTACCACTGTCCTTGTAGTTAGCAACGAGACTCTCTCTTGGTTAAGCTCTTTCCTGCACCAGAAGAAGGCCGAGACCGCCACCGCCGTCAACGAGAAGATCAACCAGTAAACATCTCACTGAATGGCAATGGCTCCACGAGCTTGATGAATGCGCTCAGCTAAATCATACTTATACCCTCCCTGTTTTCTTTTCCGAATTGCTTTTGAAAACATGGAATTTCCCGCTCTACTTCTCTTCCCTTACCGATTCTTGGAGTGTTGAATGATATGGGAGTGCAAGGCCACTGAATTCCAGCCTGCGGCCCTCGATGTTGTCTTATACGGCTTTTTGCATTACACACATGATTTCAATGGGTGTTCTGCCCTGAGAAATGCAGGTGCTGGCTTGAATGCATCTTTTTCTCTGCTATGTCTCATGGGTATGCTGCGGTTGCTTGGCCCCCTTTCTCTTGTTTCTCTGTGTCCGCTTGAAGATCTGGTGGATGAGGGTGAATAGCGAGACATGTGATGATCCGACGGTTGTGTAAAATCGAGATCTATTATGAGGGATACGCCCGCGGAAGGATTCAAATCGTTAAAAGGATGTGGACTCTGAAACACTTGAAAACGAACTAATAGATTTTTATTGTATTCTTCAGTGATAAGCCGCACGTGGTTCTGTGTACTGACATGGGTTGAGCATGTGAATAATACCTAAATCGTACACAGCAACACCATTAGAAATACTTAAGGTGTAAAGCCAAAAGAGAATGATGCGAGCTGAGGAGATCCCATTAGGAAATAATTTTTAACGAAAACTTAGTCACTGTTTTAAGAAACTTTGGCATGAATGTCGACAAATCCTGTTCTCAGGCTCCAGCTACAACCTCTCACAACAGTATATAGCTACGCCTCCAAATTGAATCACTGTCATAGTCACATTCACAGCTGCGAATATCCTTATGACCATCCGAAAATTTAAGACATATAATCCGACGATGCTTAGGAACTTCGTCGATTGTATCGGGCTATCTAAGCAAGTAGGTAGCCACGATGGGATCATGTATGTCCTTTGCTTTAATGAGTTGTTTATCACTACACCTAATCAATTATTGCAGAAGGGATCAAATGCATTGAGTCCAAGGAGCCCTACGATCGACTCTTCTCTCCTACCATCATCCCTCAATAACATCTGCGTTGTATCCATAGTAGCTCTATATGATAGGGTCTGTGGCATACGGAGCATGTATTCAATACGGTGAAGGTAGCTTTGGAAAGCTATTCCATGATCTCTGGCGCTAGAGAGTTATGCACCTTTGCCATCCAACCATGCAGACATTCTAAGATATACATGACAATTTGCCTGAGTACCAAGCATTCAGATGCACGTGCCAACAGAGCATTATTGTGTCAACGGACTCATTAATATATATCCATTGGAAGCCTGAAGAGTGCTGTTCTGAAATCCGATAAACTTATTCTGGCTATTGACTCATAGGTTTTGCGCCAGCCTCGTGTAAGCAGTACATCTCAATCTTGCCCAGCACTCTCTGTAATACTTGCATCGCTTGCTTCAAATTCTGGCCAGTCTTGACTCCTTCAACTCTTAGCCGTTATATCACCGTTTCCCACCAAGCCATGAGCTCTTCGGGGTCTTCATAGAGCACGCAGAATCATATCGTATTATAATCCATAAATATGAGCAGACTCAAGCGACTCGCCATGTAATTTTACCATTTGACTTATTCAAATTGAGCGACTGGGTCCCTATGTTATGCGAGCCCCTGAAAGGTAGATAACATCCACTATTAATAGTACATCTCCGTACTATATTTGGCGATGTAAGACCATAACACAAGTTTGCGAAATCAGAGGGATACCGAAGAAGTTGTTGAAGATGAATCAAATTAATAACGAAGTGGTATATTCAAACAATAATATTGATCGTCAAATTAGAAGCGCTCTGGCTGCAAGGTCCCTCGGACCTGGAAGACGTAGACATCTAGCGCATTATCAGTGGCTTCTGGCGTCACCTGAAGGAGAAACAACGGTCTCCTGAGGGCCCTTCTGAGCGTTATTGCCATCACCTGAATCACTACCATCAACAATACCAGCGCCCAGGGCACCGGCACTGGTAGGGTCGACTGGCGCAGAAAATCCGTACCATGCTACTACAGCTACACCGAGAATACCACAGATGCAGCTGAAGACGAGAGCAACGATACCACGAGACGTAAATCTTGAAGAAGTATTAGTTTATAAGTCTCCTGATGCAATTGGATTGAGTGGCTTACCCAGCAGGCAAAGCCTTGGCAGGCTTATTTTCGCCGGTGAGATCAAGGAAATTCTCAGTATTGGCAGCGGCATTTCCCTTAGTGGGCATGTCGGCGGCAGCACAGGCATCTAAGTGGTTCTTAGGAATCTCAATGGTATCTTGAAGCGTAAGAGGGTCTTCGACAAAAGTGGCAATGAGACCAGAGACAACGTGCCATTCAATATGGCAATGGAATAGCCAAACACCTATAAGAGTCAGTTGTGCGAAATCCTTCTAGAAATATGATTTAATACATACCTGGATTGTCTGCCTTGAAACGCATAACAATATTACCATTGGGATAAATAACAAGAGTATCGCGTCGCATAGGGGTGTCGGGTAGATCAGCTTCAGTAACATTTGCATCGGCCCAGATACCAGCCTCCTCTTCGGAACGGTAGACCGACTGGAAAGCGTGTCCGTGAAGATGGAAAGGATGGCGGCCAGAATCAAGATTGTTGACGATAATTTGCACGATCTCGTTCTTTTTCAGGACCATGGAGTGTGTGTATGTGCCATAGACGTTAGGATCCTCGGCATCTTTTCCTGCACTGAGTGCTGTATAGAGGGTGGGAACCTTGGCTTCTACGTAGGTGATGTTGTTGAACCAAGCGTAGTTAGCTCCATCTCTCAGATTTTCCATCTTGACATCGAGAGTAAACTCTTGGTCAGGCTTTCCAAGAATGTCCATCTTGTCGTATGGGACAAGTTTCATGTCATCATAGGGGTCGAGAACCTCAACAGTAGCGGCATCTGGCTTGTCAGCCTTTTCATCGTAGACGAGCCAACCGGTGGCATTGTAGTTAAGATCTGGGGGCAGGACATCAAAAAGAGTCTAGTTGATACTATGAGTCTTTGCTTGACAGTTATAGTAGACTGGTAACACTCACAGTGTCCATACTGGCAACAATTGGGAAGTTCTTGGACGTGTCTTTTTTGGTGGTGAGTAAAAAGCTGACGCGTTGAGCAGCCGAGATGTAGATCATCTCTGCCTCAGCCTCTTCGGTGTAAATACCGTCGACCTCGACAATGCGCATCTTATGGCCCTCGAACCAGAGATACTGGCCAGCAAAGGCACCTATATTGATAGTCCGGAAGAGATAAGTAGTGTCGGGCTTGACAGACATTGTGAAGTTTGTGGTCTCATTCATCAAGGCGTTGTTAGGTACAGGCTCGGCGCCTGAAGGATTGGCTTTGCTCATAAATTTGGGAATCATGGACCGCATCTCGTCATGGTACCAATCAGAGAGAGAAAAGATAACTTCTTCATCATACTTGTCCTTATAAGGGAAATCCTTATCATGGACAATAAAGGGAGCACGCAGACCGTCAGGGTACTGGGCAGCAGTGTGACTGTGATACCAGTAGGTACCTGGCTGTTCAACCTATGGCAGACATGTTAAAGCCGGAAGGTAAAGAGATAATCTTTGGGGACTCTTACCGTGAAGTTGTATGTGAAGCTAGTTCCAGGAACAATTGGGCATTGACTAACACCAGCAGGGCCATCCATATGGGTGGTACCATTCATGTAGAGACCATGAAAATGCAGAGAAGTTGATTGATTGCCCAAGTTATTGTGAGCATTGATGATGACCCGATCACCAATGTCGACCTCGATTGTAGGGATTGGCCACTTTCCATTGATGCCAATAACTGGGCGCTCAAAAGCATTATCAGGATTAGCTCTGACCCAGCCGATATCGAAATCAAACTTTCTGGTGGCTGCACAGGCAAACTTAGGAAGGGCGAGAAGCAATGCTACTTCAGTCGATAAATAATTGAAGAGCATGTTGAAAGTGCGAGGGACCAAGTCACCTCAGCCTCAGCAACTTGAAGTGTAACGACGGCCTGTAGTAAGGAAGAGAGATAAGACGAGAGAGAGAATGGGGGACGGGCCCAAGCAGTGAGGTATAAAAGCTCACGAGACACTTGTGGGAAGCAGGTGTCAAGAGGCAAAAGAAGAAGAGCTGAGACGGGTCCAAGTGAATAGATTAGATGGATGAAATCGGAAGTAAATGGAGTATAATAAGAAGGGGGTTGGTGGGATGATTAATTCGCGGTATGGACATGTGGAAAAGACGATGCATGTAGAGTACTGGATCAGAGTTTGGGTAGCATCAGCACCAGACAAGTAGGTAGTAGCTTAGAGGTGATACCGAGAGCCGAAAGAAGTCAAGAATCGCTCAAAGATGATCCAGCTGCTGAACTGTTAGTTCAGTAACCCTTGTTGATCCATACAGCATAC
Organism: Fusarium beomiforme; assembly: GCA_002980475.2. Taxonomy (NCBI): domain Eukaryota; kingdom Fungi; phylum Ascomycota; class Sordariomycetes; order Hypocreales; family Nectriaceae; genus Fusarium; species Fusarium beomiforme. Next base: position 21,159 of record PVQB02000100.1, on the reverse strand, counting down.
GATGGACATAATTCGGGAAGAACATCCGACAAGCGAGTTAATTCTGCGGCACCAAACGTGCTTGACACACAGAAATGAAGTTGGTGCTTGATTGATAAAAAGCTGGAATGAGCTGATTAGGGTCAAGGTTTTGGGCTGAACCACAACTGCGGAATCGGCTCGCGTGTCTTTGAGAAACCGAACGAACATGAATGTGACCGTTCTAGACGAGCAAGGATTAACCTGCAGATGGATAAGATGAGCAGCTGTTGATCCATCATGGCTTGAAGAGGCTTGAAACCATCGAGAAATACCATGTAAGTGCAAGGTTGAGGAGCTAAGGTGGAGCAGGTGTTAACGGAAGAAGGTTAGTGGAGAGCAAGTCTACCTGTTCTAAGCTTTGCCCTTTTTGGTTAATGGAATACTAAATGATGACTCCCCTCTGAGCTTCATCTTATCAATCGCAACCACTTCCTCGTGTTTTTCTCTTTCAAAAGTCCTTGACATATGATTCGCTTCGAAAAAGGCCGACAAATCGAATCCCTAAGTGGTGCCACATTTTCCGACATAAACTACCCCGATCCCTGAAAGCTCATCAAGGGTCCATGATCTTCTCCCTGCAGACCCTGCCCAGCCTACCTTAGTCTGCCTATCTTATGCCAAGCCGGGTCACCCACAGCTATCACAGGCACTGCAGCCTCTTGGCGATCGCTTCTATGCTTCAAAATACCGAGGATTCTTGGCTCTGTCTAGCCAGTCTCGATTAGAAACAGAATACGGTTCTTCCAGACAGTCTTCCAATTTTTCTTCGTGTGAGATAAAAGAGGATCCTGTGGCATACCAAACCCGAAAATAAAAGCCATGGTCTCGATTAGACTTAGGATCTCAAGTGGACCCTTCAACAGTCGAGAAGCCATTCCATGGTACCAGCAACTAAAGAATGGTCTGACAACGGACAAGCCTCTCCAATAAAACCTCAACATCACAAGCGAGACCGAGATCTCGACAAGCCATGCCGCTCAAAATTTTCGGCCGCGGCGTTCTCGAATCCTTGACGTTATCTCGTCTAGCTTGATTTATCATGGGTGATTGCTTCAGATCAGATAATGATTATCTCCTGATCTTTTTGATATGATAACTTTGATCTTCAAGTCGCAGGTCACAACACCCTTGAACGTCAGCCGCTTGCCTCAATGCAGCTGGTTGGGTGCGGCTGAAGTCAGTGACATCCATTTCGACGGAACATCGCCGCTTCGTAGGGAATGCACTTGAGATCCTAAATTTGCCTCGTCGATAGTAATGGTAGTCGGCCTCCAGGAGCAAGACTTCTGACAATCAGTCAGGGTGACAAAATAAATAAGCCTAAGTTAGCCTAAAATAACCTAACTTTACCATAGGTTTCCCTAAGGCTTTATGTCCCTTAGGATTTAGGTCCTAAGTTTTCTTACCTCCCCTAGGTAATTCGGGCATGATAGTTTCCAGATTTCAGTAATTACGACTTTTCCGAAAACCCACCAAGATTACCAACCCATGCCAATTCGATACAAGCACGAGCATCGGCATTCGATTCTTGGCTAGGATCCGATGTCACATTGTGGGGTACTATGAGACAGCAGGTTAGGTTATCCTACCTAAGCTTCCACCAATGTCCCGTACCTTCGTGAATGAAGAGGCTTCCTTCATTCTTGTTCTAAACTGACTTCCAAGCTATTCAGTTCAGCCAGAGTGTGTGTGCACAATGAGGGCTTGGAATTCACTTTCAAATTAACGTTAAGCATGAAAATAAGAAAGACCCCAACTGCGGGAAATCTAGGACATTCACACGCTTAATCTGCAGTCACAAGATTATCTGATTGATTGATCAAGGTCGCACCGTAGGGAAACATCCCACGTTACGGCAATTCCTTGCCGAGCGTCGACAAGCTAACTTAGTAGCAGCAAGCCACCAACCATCCAACAACCCAAACAAGCCCGATCATGAGCTGTTTTCTGGCCATTGCTCCGATACTCGGTGTTTCGCGCTTCATTCTCGACCAGGTTCTCTTGCCCGAGTTTTTCACATTCCGCGCTTTACTCTGCTGATCCTTGCGGCATCTCAAAAGTGCACCTCGTCTAAGTAGGTAGCTAACAAACTTCGTTTGCAGGGTTGTTTTGCGGATACTAAATCAGATCGTGTGTCTTCTGATCCCCTGCTCGAGCTTTCCTTCTCGTAAGTGGAGAAAGAAAAAGTTATCTGATCGGCAGACTGTGATGACTGGATCGTTCACAAGCAGGTCCAATTCCAAACGGAACCAAGTGTAACATTGAATTCAATATCTCCGTTACCACACCCTCTTCTTAGCCTTCCCATACTCCTCAGTTTACCACCTCATCTTTTTTTTGAACTTGAGACAGCTCCCTCTTATCTTGAGCTCAAAATACCTCTCTATAGTCACTCAGCGGCATAACACTATCAACTGTCACCATGGCCGTCGACGTCTTTGCGGTCCCAGTCTTTCTCGTTGTCTTTCGAGAGACTCTTGAGACAGTCATAATTGTTTCTGTCTTGCTTGCTTTCCTTAAGCAAACACTCGACGGTCCCAATGGCGACATCAAGGTCTACAAACAACTGAGACGTCAAGTAAGTCAACACAAAATATCCTCTGAATTAGCATTCAATACTGACCGCTTCGATAGGTCTGGCTTGGAACAGGCATTGGCTTCTTCATCTGCTTGGTTGTCGCCGCTGCCGTCATCGGTGTCTTCTACACCGTTGGTAGAAACTCGTGGGCGAAGAACGAGTACTACTATGAAGGAGCATTCTGCCTCTTTGCATCACTTATCATCTCCGTCATGGGCGCTGCTCTTCTCCGCATCGGAAAGATGCAAGCCAAGTGGCGAGTCAAGTTGGCGAAGGCTCTGGAGTCGCCTATCAAGGCTGGCTCCAAGGGATGGTTCAAGCAGTTCGTCGAGAAGTACGCTATGTTCGTCTTGCCTTTTGTCACCGTCCTTCGAGAGGGTATTGAGGCTGTTGTATTCGTCGCCGGTGTATCATTTTCTGCCTCTGCCAAATCTATCCCTCTCCCTACTGTTGTCGGTCTCTTTGCTGGCTGCTGTGTCGGCTACCTTCTTTATAAGTAAGCCCTTCAAATGTTCTGCTGATTGTCTTCGGTGGCTGACTCAATATCCAGGGGTGGTGCGAGCACTAAGCTCCAACTCTTCCTCGTCCTTTCTACCTGCCTCTTGTACCTCGTGGGTGCTGGTCTGTTCTCTCGCTCCGTCTGGAGTTTCGAGATGGCCAAATGGAACGAGTACATTGGTGGTGAGGCCGATGAGTTCGGTAACGGACCTGGTTCCTATGATATTGACCAGAGTGTCTGGCACGTCAATGTAAGCTACCCTTCCCCAATCGTGTCTCAATATTCTGACCATTTGCAAGTGCTGCGCCTCTACCGAAGCTATCCAAAATGGCTGGGGTATCTTCAACGCTATCCTTGGCTGGACAAACTCTGCTACTTATGGCTCTGTCATCTCGTATAATCTATACTGGATCTGCGTCATGATTGGCTTTATCATCATGCGTTTCAAGGAGACACATGGAAGGCTGCCTTTTAGAAAGGCTAAGGCTCCTGCTAACGCTGTCGACGATGCCGAAAGCCACGCAAGCTCTACTCCTAAGAACGTTGCGACCGAGAAGACCACTACTGCTTAAGAGAATATGTAAAAGAAGGTTAGAGATATTCGGCTTGGAATTTCGCATTTACTTAGCTTTCTAACGGCTCTATGAGTCTAGCTTGATCTATATCCAATTATACGCAACAAGCAAGTCTTATTCTATCTTATCAAACCTCAGGTGTCCAATCCCATTCATCTGCCATGAACACGGCTTTTGCCATTTTGTCAACATAAAGAGCCCCCTCGTAACGCAACCTTTGATCGTTGGCAATAGCTCGGGTGAACTGGAATTTTTTGGGTGGGCTGTCTTTGTCGTCTAGAGCATGCTCACTGAGAGCCAGCCACGAGGTGTCCGTCGGTCTCTTTTTCCAGTCGGCATACGATATAGCAATGACAGCGGCCGATAGCATCGACCGCATGTAGCTCAGAATGGGTTCAAGACGGACTCGCAGCCCGCAGTTGGTGTGATTTTTGTCAATTTGGTAGCTCGGACACTGCTGCAGCGTTGAAAGGAGCTCTTCAATCTCGATCATCGCAGTATCAGGAACCATGTTCAAAGACGCAGGGCTGTAGTCAACAAGGAAGAGCAGGTTCTTGTTCACCAGGAATTTCAGCATTTGACCAAGCTGATAAGAGTCACATGCTGCACTGGAGTCATACCCAAGCTTACACTGCCGCTCTCGAGATGAAAACAGGGCGAGAAAATGACGTTGGACAGAGGAGACGGTGTTTAGGATACACTCACGTCGATGCCGAAGCTCCTCTGACAAGAGTTAGCATCGTGTATCTGCACCAGAAGCCTTATACATTCACTTACCCTCTAAGCCGTCAGGCAGATTCCACCATGCAGCAGTCATATTAGTATCAGGATCGTGGAACTCGCTCCAGAGACTTGATCCCCGCATGATAAGTTCCCGAGTTGATTGCTGCAGACGCATAGGTTGTCCCAGCAGCCATGCCACCAGAACTTTTTGACGCAAGATTTGTTCTGTTTCTGTAGGTCGCCCATCATCACTTCTCAGAGGTTTGTTGGACGTCAACGGCCATTTAAACTTGAGCTCTGTGTTCAGTACACGAGCAACAGCTGCCACGCAATCGAAGCGATCAGCAACAATTGCTAGCGTGGTAACGTATGACATGGTTCCGCGTGATGTCTTTATCGGCTGCTGATGAATGATATTGAGGATGTCTTCCATAGCATTTTCACGCCCAGCAGCTTTGGTAGCATCGTCATCGTCCGTGATAGGAATCCAGGGTAGGTCCTGGACATCAGCCTCTTTGGCTTTGATTTTCAGCTGGGAAAGCCTTTCGTGTATGTCTGAAATAAGTTTGGCTTCTCTAAACTGGGAGTTTGAGAGGAGGTTTGAAAAGTACTTTGAATGCTTCTTCAAAGCTGCCAGACTGACCCTATATGCCACCTGAACATTTGATTTCAAAGCCGAGCGGTCAGGGGGCTGGGTACCAGCTTTTCTGCTGGCGGCAAGCTCAGCCTTGCGAGTCTTGTTGAGAGTACTGATGGAGGTCTCAAAAGTTACATCCAAGATAATGTCACCAGCGGGATCAATTTCTACCAGGGGAGGCAGATCTTTCTTAGAAGCCTCTAACCCGTCCGCCTCGGCGGATGTTGAAGTCCCAGACTCGCCCATTTGCTAAATGGTGGGTTTTTGTCGACATGGAGATATCAGCCAGCCTGTATAGAGGCTCGAAGTATGGAAAGGCTGGATGCCGTGGGTTGATAGTTTTTAGTTTAAGGAAAAGTCTTAATAAAGAGTGATAGTAAAAACGATAAGATCTCAGGTTTTGGTTGGGATGACGTTCAATGACAGAGTACGTACCCCACCCCCCTGTGATATCAAAATCCGAACTCCGGGGAACCAGACAGCAGAATTAGGTATTTGGCCTCTTTACGTTCACTTTTACGCAAGAGTCAGCCCAGATGATAACCCAGGACTTCTTGAGTAAAAAATCTACGGCCTGTGTGCCCCGGAATTTCTGGTTGTTCCTGGTCAGGGAGACAACATCTGGCCTGGCACCACATGTCTGGGCAGTAAAGTTCACGGAGACAGCCCTGGAGCTCCTTGAATCTTTGGCTTTAGCGGTTGCACGAAGATTCCCGCCCCTGACTCCCGATAGGATTCCCGCTAAATTCACGTTGTGCCGCCTGAAGCCTGGTGTAGACGAGGAACGATTGGCTAATCTTATCTCCCAGCTTCGGAAACCTCCACTTGGGAAATCAATGTTCAACATCGTCACCTTCCGACAAGCAAAAGAACTCCCAATCCTTCATCCTTCACTCATTTCTATGGTGATTCCTCCCTACGACAGTGAAAGATCCATCTGATAAATCAAGTCTTGGACTGTGCGATCTTATACATCTCATTCAACAAACTCGGTGGCTCTCTTTAGGGCTTCTACCGATCAGGAACGGGCGACATCCTATACAACACATCCCGTAACACTATCAACTTTCCACAACTCGCCCGATGGCATTGCAGACTGTAGCCTGCACAGCGCTCAAGTTCTTCAAGGGACGTTGATGATTGAGGACTGGTAATTTTAGCTATACATACCCATCTTCGTCGATCACCGATAATGGCCCCGTTTACTCGCGCCCGCGATTCAGCAACAACCCGTGCGACCCAGCTCCTTGAGGCCCTCGCTCGACCGTTGGTCACTCCGAATCGCTGCGAATATACAAACGCCCTGCAGCGAACCCGAAGGATTTCTGCACACATTGATCATACTTGGCTCGCAAAGTCATATTCTACTTGCGCGACATGGGCCGGGAATTCGCGACTGTTTCGGCTTACACGTCCGAGATCGCAGCTCAGCCGATCACCACTGTTGGCAGTTGAAACGCACGCCACACGAGGATTCCATACCTATTTTGTGACGCATTTACCTTCATCATCTGTCCATCCCGATTCCCGCCCTCGTGGCCCTGGTCATAAACTTCCTCGTGATGCTGCAACCCCTCACACCCCAAGTTCTGGGCCAGTCCCCGCTGTCGCCCCGCCTTATATCCCGTCAACCCGAGATTTGACTGTGGTGCGTATTCCAATGCGGAGGGCGAAACATCATCTTGGTGTAGCGACAGATCGAGGAAGTCGTCCCTACAATGAGGATCGAGAACAGGCTGGCACAATTAGCCTTCCAGCCTTCGCTAAGAGGGCGCCCAGGAGCGTGCAACAGAAACCAGGAGAAGCTACAGCAGCGGACAGTGCTTGGGGAGATCCGCAGATATTCTATTTTGGCGTTTTCGATGGCCATGGCGGAACCGAATGCGCAGATTTCGTCCGGGACGAGCTGCCGGGTTATATAGAGAAGGCCTCGGAAGAGTTCGGCCTGCAGAGCAGCTTGCGCAAGCGGAAACCAGGCCGTGACGGTATCCACAACCATCACCATGATCATAAGCACAAACAAAGCCGTCTATCACAGCCAGTTCAATCGGGCCAGAGCCCTACGTCAAAACGCGAGGCCCCTGACGCTGTGCCCATGAAAGGGCCAGAGGAGGTGAAAAACGAAATGAGTATGCCCAGCGCAAACAATGGTAATCTTTCTGATAAACCAGTACACGGGGAACGAATACATAGCGCAACATCACCAGCTGCACCGGTCTCAGACCTTGCAAAAGCAATTCGTATGGAGAAGAACTTGGTCAAGGAGTACAGAGAGACTATCGGTGGCTATTTTAGGCGATTTCACCCTGAACACTTTGTTCTCTCACGAGATGATAGCCCAGGAGAAGGGCACAAAATTACGATAGAATCAGTCCTCACATACGCCTTCCTGCGAGCCGATCTTGATTTTGTGTCTGCTCAAGCACGAAAAATAGATCCTAACGACACCAAAGGGGCCGATACTCCCGTTAACAACGACGAAGTATTCGGGCACCCATCCACACCCTCTGGTCATGGCATAGGAGGTCCGGAGCGTTTTAAAGGGGGTTCGACGGCATCTGTAGTGCTCATCTCTACTCCAACGCCTGCCCCTTTTTGGCATCCAGCAGCCCAGTCCACATTGTTATGCGCCCATGTTGGCGACAGCCGAATTCTTCTTTGTGATACGGCCACTGGCTTGGCGCAACCTCTAACATCTGACCACCACCCTAGCACACCGACCGAGAGTCGCCGATTGCGACGGTATGCTCCTGCTGGCTCCATGGTTTCTGGCGATAGTTTCGGTGAGGAGCGCATTGCAGGCTTAGCTAATAGTCGCGCGTTTGGGGATATGGGAAGTAAACGAATTGGAGTCTCAGCTGAACCAGAGCTCACGCGAGTTGAAATGGGACCCGCCCAATACTCATTCCTTGTGCTCATGACTGATGGTATCTCTGGCACTCTAAGCGATCAAGAGATCGTAGATGTCGTCAAGGAGGCCCGTACGCCCGAAGACGGGGCTCGTAACGTCGTCAAATACGCTACTGAAGTTTCTTCCGACGGCGATAATGCAACCTGTCAAGTTGTACGTCTAGGAGGATGGGAGCGTCGATCCGAGGGCGGACTCGGCAGCTTGGGTACCAAGGAAATTCGCGATGCACGTATTGCAGAAGCTCAGGATCCGCGTCGAGGAAAGCGGTAGCCGCCTCAAACCCTTACGATCAAAAGATACTTTTGCTTGGATATATGGTAAAGGAGTGGAGTCTTTCAATGGTGGGATAGCGGACAGGAATCTATCATGGAGCATTCAGCCTTGTTTTTGTAACTTGCTTGTCAGTGCTTTGATTCTCATATACACTGCATGGAATTAGGAGTTGTTAGGATCAACAAATGGCAACATATTGTGCGCTTGGGGATTATCGTCGTCACTTGGGTTATATCAACTTAATACCCAGCCAAGATGGTATGATATGAAGCGTTGTATTGACAGGCATGTATGGTATTTGAAAAATCTTGCTATTGAGGAAATAAACACATCTTTAGTGTATCAAAAGCCAATTGCATCTTCCCTGGGTATTGGATATCAGGACGGCCGTAACAAATCCATCCCAACTTTTGTCCTTGGCTAATCCTTAATGTTGCTTCTCCCGGAAGTCCCGTGGTTGTACATGTCATTCCTTTCTCCTGTCTTTAATCCTGTGTTTGATCCAATTCTTCTAGTAACCGTGTCGTGAACCAGGATATTGACCCCAACCGGGAGGTTGCTGACCAGGAGGTGGTCCTCCATAGCCTGGCTGACCGTAAGGGGGATACTGAGGCGCACCATATCCAGGGCCACCGTATTGCTGAGGATGAGGGGCCCCATATTGACCTGAAGGGGGACCGCCATACTGTCCTGGAGGAGCCCCGTACTGGGGCTGAGGGGGGACGTTATAACCACCGCCATATGGAGGTTGGGGTGGAGAAGCATTATATCCACCTTGCTGTGAGTGTCCCGAGCTAGAAGCGGCGTAGTTGGGGTTCTGACCATAGTCAAATGAAGACTGGCTTGGCGGCGCGGGAGAGCTTGAGAGGTAGCCCGCAGCTGGGTTACCATCCTTACCCTCCATGGAGTCAAGATCGCGAGTCTTGACTTGAGACCACAAGGATCCTGCAACCTTGCCATGTCCCGCGTTAGCCATATCTCCAAATGTTCCATGGTTGCAACCGCCGCCACCGATACTGCGACTGTTGCCCTGGACTTGGTTAAGAATGTGGTTCTTATGATTCTTGACAGAGTCAGAGGAGAGAAGGTGAGCAAGCTCGTGGCGACGGGGATGCTCGTCAGCCCACTTCTTCACAGTCTTGAACATGTCACGTTGAATCTCAATGTGGTCATCACGAGCAGCAGGGTGATGGAACGCACGGAGGACGTCGTTAACGACCTCGTCAACAGAGACACCAGTATTTTCCCAAGCGTAAAGGATGCGACTAAGATGGTTAGCTATCATGGTTGGCCAGGTAGATCGGTCTTGACTTACGGGACTGTGTACTGCAGAACGGTAGCGGCGATGCGCCCAGCACATGAGTTGAGGATATTGGTGAAATGATCCTTTGACAGCATAGAGTGGGTAGGGTCAGAGCACTGGGGGTTATCCCAAGGCTCATACTGAGACTTGGCGCTGGCCGTGATGACACCGGAAGAGCCATCCTTGAGAACCTTGGAGACCTGGTTGATGATAGGGCGGATGAAAGGAGCGAGGAGTCCCAAGATAAAGGCAGTCAGGGTCTCGCTAATTTTCTCAAGAAGCTTCTCAAGTCCAGGGACCTTGGCAATACCGCGGCTGATGGCCTTGACAATCTTATCACGGAACTCTAGAATAGGGTAGATCTTGCGCGCCGTTTCAACGGGGTCGAAATCGGGACTCATGCCGGGGACTTGATTGGCATTGTCACGGGACAAGTCGCCCCGGGACTGCTGGTAGCTCATGTTGCGCTGCTCTTGGGCTTCAGAGCTGGCCTTGAGGTCTCGAGCCTGAGCGGCGAAACCATCACCGACGCCAGGAAGCTTTGAGACCAAGCCGATAAAGTCAGTAGGACTGGATTTAATTCCGAGGAAACCTCCAAGCAAGGATCGTTCACCACCGCCGCCAATCGATTGGTTGGATGCCCCCTCGGCGTTCTTGAGTGCAACATCCACTTCATCAACCTCAGACTGCGTGAAATGATCCGATGCTTCTCCAATGACGGAATGCAAGAAGTCAACAGCACCGAAAGTACCAGTTACAAGGGGATAGACACGTTTCCCATGGAGATGAATCTCGGTATGCGCACCGCAATGGGGGAACACAGAGTGGTAGCCAAGCTCTCGAAGGGCAAGCTCACAGTAATTGCTGTGGGCACTAAAGTCTTCCATGGTGTGCAGCGCCTGGCCAAGGCATCGCAAGGCCTCGCAGAGGTCGTCTTCGTTTCCTTTCTTCGCGCCACTAGTATAAAGACGACCATAGTGAATGCTTCTAGCGAAACTGTATCGTAAATACGCGGCGCTGGTGGCCCAATTTCCACTCTCATTTGCGATGTAGTTTTTCATGCCAGTCCGAGGGTCGATCTCAGTTTCTATTTTCTCGACAGGCCCTCGTAAACGTTTATCGAAAGTGCGCGCATCGAGTCCATCGCCGTAGCCGAGAGGGTTGTCGATGTGTTCCTCTGGGCGATACACACCAAGACGGTCCGCAGTAACTTCAAATTCGCCGGTGGCATAACCGTGAGCCATAAAAGAGAGAACCCAAACCTGTGAGATAGGTGAGCACAACGAATTGCCCCTAGCGCAAAGCAGTGGGCTCATACAAGAATGCGAATAGTCTCGGCATTGACACCCTTCAAACTGCCGATATCAACGGCCTGAGAGTAGTCGCGTAACCAATTTCCGAAGTAGGTACGTTTGATAAGCATAGAAGTCCATTTCTTTCCGTGAAGAAAGGCGATCGTCTCGAGCATATCCTCAATGTCTGAAATGATGTGAGCAAGGCGATATAACGGAATGGACATGAAGGGGTAGTTTACCTCCATGGCGCCAGTTGTGTCCTTCGACCTATGCGCGTGTCAACATGAGGAAGAACATTAGCTGCAGACGAGATCCTAGACCAACCTGAGCAATTGAGGGGATATTGCCAGCACCAAAGGCTTCAGCTTTGCCGGGAAGCAGGATGAGGCATACTGCGATCAGCAGTAACCATGAACCCTGCGGCATGGAAAATGACGGCATGGTAAGTTGGTGGTGCAGCCCTATGGCGGGGTTGTTTAACAAGGGGCGTAAGTTAATGCTTGTAGAGTTCTCAAGGATGTCTAATAGGTCTAGAAAATGGCAAAATAAAGGACAAAAGTAGGATCGCAGCGAAAGGCCAAGAAGCGATTTAAAAACTTGATATGCCAAGAGAAGAAGAGAGTGAGTGTGACATGCAGATTAGGTAGTCGACCTAAAGCAGGTCACACTGATGACGGGATTTGTTGTGGCTGGGCTGGGTTTGTTGCTGGGAGGGGGAGTAAGAAGTGGCACCCGCTTTCAGCTCCCCAGAGTCGCTAATTAGCATTGGGCGTGGCGTTCATTGGGCTGGTGAGGTTTCCGCTTTAGGCACATGCTCAGTAAAAAGCCTAGGCTAAGATTGCGTAGCAAACGGTTGGGCGAGAGGCCTCTCAGAGACTCGAATTTGACTCTATCCTTAAGTTGATTGCGAAGCTCAATCCACTACTTGTGGCTTGGAAGTTGAAGTTGAGGCTCAGCTAGACAAGACACAAACATGCTTGGTGTTTCTCCTTCGAATGCTTGTCAACGATGAAGGAATATGAAAGAATCGTCCTGGAATTAAGACGCGAATGCCGATTTTGCGCAGAAAGCGAAATCCAAGTTACACTGACGTAGATTGCTGACTTGTAGGTTGCGTGACGGTAGGAGGGCACACTTACACCCATCTTTAACAGTTCCTAGTAAAGTCGAGGAAATGAATGATATTCGCATAGTAGGACATGCTTTGGGGTTGAATATTATCTTGAATATTCAAAGATTTACACTCAAGTATAATATGCCTCCCAAGTTCCTACTTACAAGGATAGGACATCACTGACTGGTATTATGGCATTTTGTATTTGTGTATGTAGTCGGTGCGCGTCTGCGAAGATCACCCGTTTTCAATAATGTAAAAAGTTCTCTACCTATGTACACTGAAAAACCCCTTCCTACAATGTCGTACGGTATACCGGGAGAACTAGTAAACGAGATTCGGCTTCTTCGGAAAATAATCCTTGGCAACACAATGCTGTAATCGGAGCATACGGATCACTGACAATCCGATGCTGTCTGAAAAACAATCATTCATTGTACCCGCTGAGGAGATAAAATAGAATCCACAAGCCCATTGATCGACTGATCGATAGGCTTTTCGGCCCCGAATTACCCGGATAGGAAAGTAGATCTAAACCAAAAGGAAATACTGTATGCTTTGGGTGCCTGAATGCTCACATTAGACACGAATATTACGATTACGGCTGTATAGAATACCAAAACACAGTGCATAATAACCGTTTGCTCTTGCATGTGATGTTGCAATGTATGTGAAACAAAAAGCCAGATCATTGTCACTGTGTAAGTCTCGGTCCTCATCCTCAGCACTGCTAGGTCCAGCTAGGTGTAAATGGCATAAACTTAGGGGCCGTATCGCCATCACTGACTTGTTTCTCTTGTTCAAACCCCAATCATCAAGACCAATTATCCATCGCTAATTCAAATACAAACACTGTTTTATTTGTTGTTCCGGCAAATATCTTGTATCCCGAAGCTATGGCATGTTTTATGGCCATTGTAGCGCCACTCTTCTGCTAAACACGGATGGGGATCCTCATTTGAAAAAATATCCCCTGGATGGACCCCTGTGCGGCCACTTTGGTCTGCCGCTCACGCCGCCCTTTCATTCATTATTCCCATAAGGGTTTGATATTAACAAACCTTCGAAACTTAGTCCTTAACCCTCCTCTTTAGGATTCAATCTCTCCTTCTTTATCTTTCACTCTCCTTCAGTCTCCCCCTCTTTTCATCACCTTGACCGTCGACATCTGCTTCTGCGCTGCTTTAATCGTCTCCACTCCAAATCCTCATCTCGACTGTACATTCCGACCGTTGCTCCAACAAAATGCCTGGACGTACTCTCCCGACCTTTACTCGCGCTGAGGTCGAAGCGCACAACTCGGGTGAGTCTTGCTATGTTACCATCGGCAACAAGGTCTATGATATTACCGATTTTGTCGAGGATCATCCTGGCGGTCCCGAATATATCCTCGAATACGCCGGCCGCGACATCGAAGAGATCCTCAAAGATTCTGATTCTCATACACACTCTGACTCTGCCTACGAGATTCTCGACGAGAATCTCGTTGGGTTTCTTGTTTCTGGAAAGTCTGTGAATGGACATGCCAATGGAGAGGCCAATGGCAACGGCAACACAAAGGTAGCCAACGGAAACGCCAATGGTTTTGTCCATCCTCGAACCGGAATGTCTTGCGCGGAGGACTTGAGCAAGGATACAGATTACAATCTGGACTACAAGAAGAACAAATTCCTTGACTTGAACCGCCCTCTCTTCCCTCAGATCTGGTTCGGTGGTTTCTCCAAAGAGTTCTATCTCGATCAGGTCCACCGCCCTCGCCACTACAAGGGAGGCCAGTCTGCGCCTCTGTTTGGTAACTTCCTGGAGCCTCTTTCCAAGACCGCTTGGTGGGTTGTTCCCATGGTCTGGCTGCCTTGCGTCGCATATGGTACCTGGGTTGCTTCTCAAGGCTTTGACAACCAGCTCTTCACTCTGGGCTACTTTCTATTTGGCGTCTTCTTCTGGACCATCATTGAATATGTCCTGCATCGCTTCCTGTTCCACCTTGACTAGTATGTTTCTTTACTGTGAGCTGTTAAACTTCCCTGCTAACTTCTCTAGCTACCTCCCTGATAACCGTGTCGGAATCACCCTTCACTTTATTCTTCACGGCATTCACCATTATCTTCCCATGGACAAGTATCGACTTGTTATGCCTCCCACCCTCTTTGCTGCTTTGGCTGCTCCTTTCTGGAAGTTTGCCCACGCTGTCCTCTTTCACAATTGGTACGCTGCTACTGCAGCCTACTGTGGGGGCATCCTCGGATATGTCTGCTACGATCTCACACATTACTTCCTTCATCATCAAGACCTTCCTTTGTGGTATAAGGAGCTCAAGAAATACCATCTTGCTCACCATTTCCTTGACTACGAGCTTGGTTTCGGTGTGACGAGCAAATTCTGGGACAGTGTTTTCGGCACTGAGCTTATCTACAACACCAAGAAGACGAAATAAGTCTGTAATAATTTACAAAATCTGCCTGGCGCCAAGAGAATCAATTCAAACCAGGTCACAGTATATATTTGTCTTACTGTCAAAATGGTTCGCGCACACTGGGTTGTACGGAGCACTCATAATTAATGGATGGTAACGAACATGGTGGACACTGACATTAATGGCGACGAATCATTGTCATAAATAGTTCTAATGGTTGGGACTGGTTTGCCCAATGGATCAGTCTATTCTTGGACAGAGTAGCTTTTTAATAATAAACCTTTTCATCTATATTTTCTTCTTCTTCACTGAATTCTATTTCGCGGTGTTGCGGACGTGGTGGCTGCCGGTCTCGCCACGTGTCTCGTCACGTGCAAGCTACTTGAACTTCCCGTCCAGCCAAAAGCTTGACCCATCAGGACTTTTCATGGCCACCTGCCCCAACAAACTTCCCGCCTAGCTACAGCAATCATCGAATCGCCTTGTAGGAAGAGTTCACGAGCAAACATATATCTATTCATTGATTGACCATAAACTCGTGGTTGTGTCAACACACTTACACAGACATCATGGCTACCTTGGACGTGGAAGCACTCCTGGACGCCACCGCTAAGGATACCTCCGAGCAGAAGACTAAGAGCCCTGTAGAGGATAGAACTCGAGACGAACCCGAACGGAGAGATAGAGAACGCGACCGTGGTCGCGACAGAGACGGAAGTCGACCACGCGACCGCGATCATGGCCGACGTCGAGATCGCAGAGACAGCCCCAATCGAAGCCGTAGGGGTACGCCCGATGCAGGAACACCTCGAAGCGATGCTGGAAGCCACAAAAGTAGGAGGAGAAGCCGCAGCCGTGATAGCGATCGCCGTCACTCACGCCGAAACAGAGATGGCGACTACTACAGAGGTGGGCGCCGTTCACGTTCACGATCTCGCTCTCCTTACCGCCATTACCGTCCCCGTGACGACCGTGACCACCGTGACCGCAGAGATCGTGAGCGAAGAAACCGCGATTATGGGCGCGGTCGCGACGATGATCGTCGGGAAACGAAGCGTGAAGACGGCAACCCGCAGCTTACCGAGGACGAAAGGGATCGTCGTACTGTGTTTGTCCAGCAACTTGCCGCTCGTCTGCGCACTCGTGAGCTGAAGGAATTCTTTGAAAAGGTTGGGCCTGTTAATGAGGCCCAGATTGTTAAGGATCGTATCAGCCAAAGATCCAAGGGGTAAGCCAGGCTGACCCTACTTGGGTGTTCAGTCGCTGACAAAATCCAGAGTTGGTTATGTCGAGTTCAAAAACGAAGAATCTGTTACTCAGGCTCTTCAACTTACTGGACAGAAACTTTTAGGTATTCCTGTCATCGTTCAAGTCACAGAAGCCGAGAAGAACCGACAGGCCCGAAACCCTGAAGCTTCAGGACCTCACCCTAATTCTATCCCTTTCCACCGTCTCTATGTTGGCAACATTCATTTCAACGTCACCGAGCAAGACCTGCAGGCTGTTTTTGAGCCCTTCGGTGAGCTTGAATTCGTTCAACTCCAAAAAGATGAGAACGGCCGCAGCCGCGGCTATGGTTTTGTCCAGTAAGTACTTCAAATCATTCTTTGTGCTGGTCACTAACATTCCCAGGTTCCGTGATGCTGGTCAGGCACGAGAGGCACTAGAAAAGATGAATGGCTTTGACCTAGCTGGACGCCCTATTCGTGTCGGACTCGGAAACGATAAGTTCACCCCTGAGAGTACTGCCAACATGTTGCAGAGATTTTCCGGACAGAATCAAAACCAGAACTTTCAAGGTTCTGCGTTCTCTGGCTCCGGCGGACGAGGCTCCCAGTCCTCGACCTTCGACCGAGCTGGAGGTCGAGATAATGAGAAGACTGGAGGCGCTAGTGCTCTTGATGACACCGATGTCGCTGGTGTCAACTTTAACAACTATAGTCGCGATGCATTGATGAGGAAACTCGCCCGAACCGATGATAGTACCACCAATGGCAATGACGAGCGACAGGTGCTTAAACCCAAGACGGAGACGAAGCCATTGCCTGTTAATGTCAACATGGCCAGTCGCTGTGTTGTGTTACACAATATGTTTGATCCTGAAGAGTGCGTATCTCTATCGTTTTATACTGAACAAAATCTGACAATTTGCAGAGAGGAAGGCACGGATTGGGTCAAGGAGCTTGAGGACGATGTTCGTCAAGAAGCCGAGAGCAAGTATGGACATGTGGTTCACATCTCGGCTGACCCCAACTCCAAGGGTGACATCTATCTCAAATTTGACAAAGTCCAGGGCGGCGAGAATGCCATCAAGGGCCTCAACGGCCGATACTTCGGTGGACGAATGATCGACGCGTCACCTGTTGTAGATGCCGTCTACAGCAGTTTGTTCTCACGTACCCGGGCAATTTAAGCTAATGTTTGGCTTGTCAACAATGCTCTCTAGGACTCTTGCAGGTTAGCAGAGTTCATATGAATTGGCTGAAGAGCACCACTAAGAATTTCTGGTGACCAACAGACTTGAAGTTTTCGCTTCTTCCAGAAACCCTCCGTTGTCGCCTATATACGCCCCTCAGCACGACTCTCGCCAACATTTACGACTCACCGCATTCATCAAGGTTTTCAAGTTTCGGTGCATCACATATCTTTTAACCATGTCACGGTGTCGCAGGTTTTCGCCCCCCTATCCCACCTACCATATCTGGACCGACGCCCACACGTACGCGCTTTTATCCGGATCAATGATTGAACTCCAGGTTCAGCACTCGTTTAGTCGCAAGGACCTTTGCTGATATCTTGTACCCTAGGATGGCCTTCCCCTTTCAATCAAGAATGGGGCAGCAACGCAATTTTGCATTATTTTTATCTGAATAGTTTGTTACAATATAGAGTGTGTTGAGTAATGGTTGCTTATTTTTATGGTGACATGTACGTACAGTGATGTATCAAAGGTAAGTGTGGCATGTAAAGATAGTCGTTAATTTGCTGATAAATGTTCAGATGTGCTCTATCGACGCACCTTACCGCCATAAACGGACGGGAGACACTGCATGTGATATGATCGAGCGTTGAAGTTCTCGGATATAATCTCTGCTAGGAAAGGGGCATCCTTTCTGGCCATGTGTAAGTCTGGCGGTGTTCTCCAGGTATGTTGTCCAAAACAGCAAATATAAGTCTTGTCCCCAGCTCCTGATCTACGTCCTAAAACCCATTCACCTCGTACCCCCTCCGTGATGAACTGCATTGTATGAATGTGTATATCAGCTTCTTAAATCCCCTCATATCGTCCCTCTACGTCAAGGTTGCCGGGTTCTCTTCCTTTCTGTTCCTATTCTTGAGTCTAGCTGATTGTCCTCCGAGGCTTCAGAATACCATACCAAGTGCCATGTTTAAGATGATCTCTTAATCATGCCTCATTGAACGCCCTAGCGAAGCTTTCAGGTCTTCGGTCGCTTGCTAGGTGAGCCCGAACCTGTTTTCATGAGCCGCAGCCGTTGCTGGTGACTGGCACTGCCAGTGCTAGGCACCAAGCAACCGCCTGCAGGCACTTTTCGTACAGGATAGAACCGGAGAATATGATTCTAGTTTCCTGCGATCCTCTATCTACTCCATTTCTCATCAGCAGCCTCCAAATTCACATAATCACAAAAGGTGATGTTTTCGTGAAGAAGAGGTGATATCTTTGATCTATTGTTCTCCAGTCCCCTTTTCGTCTTGTTTTCTCGCTTGGCAAACACAAACGCATTCATCCAGGAGTGCGCCAAAAAGAAGACGAATATCAAGCAAAAAGTTTTGGCTCGGTGTTGTTTTTCAGCTTTTCTTCATACATTTTCCGCCTCCTCATTAAACTCCCTCCTCACCCACTACACCTATTATTCCTCTTATTGTTCACTACGTTAATCGGCCATTGTGCTTTTCTTTCCTTCCTTTAATACTCGAGCAAGTTTACTCTGTCGATGATGACATACGAGTATAACACGTCCTCTTCTACTGAAAGTCACTTCACGTCAAGTCAACCTGCGTCAAAGTGGTCTTCCAGCAGCAATAGCCGTGATACCAAACCTGTCAATACGAACATCATGTTGAGTATCAACTTCTCGACTCCTCTCGCGGGAGCTGCTCGATCTGAGAGGATTAAGCAGATGACCAACAATCACGTAAGTTTTCGGATTTCTTTATCTTGCCTTCATTTTCAAATGCTTCAAGCCGCAGTGAGTCTCCTGGTCAATAAACTGACATCTCACTGTAGCCCGCCTTTGAAAAAGCTCGCATGTCTCAAGAGATCCTTGTGAAGATCCAGACATCTCTTCGTCGTATGCCTGGTGTTTCCTCTAAGGAATCCAACGAAATCATCACGCAGCTTCAAGAGGTTGGACAGATCATCAGTACAGAGACGAGCCAACTTGTCGATGCGCTCATGAACCTGACACTCGATCAAGAGGATACTGACAAGGCCATCGCACGCATGAGCATCGAAGCCAACCTCGCCAAGGCAGAGGCTGATGACCAGGCTCACAATCTGGGCAACCTTCGCGTTGAGCTGGCGAATGAGAAAGCCAAAAGACAAGAAGCTGAGGCTGAAGTCGTCAAAGTCATGGATGATATTTCGACACTCACTTCTGAGCTCAAGCCGGTCAAGGAAAAGAACCATGATGGTTCTGATGATACCAAGTCAAATGCTGAACGGGATGATATGATCAAGGTAAGCAGTCTTTGACAACTTACCGTAACGATAACTGACGAGTGTGTTTAGAAGCTTGAAACTTCCATCAAACACCTTGAGGATCAGGTCAACGCTCGCCGATCCATCTGGGCCATGAATAACCCCAGTCCTGACTCTGTGGCACGCGCACTTGAGAGCATCGCTGAAGCTTGTCCCGATAAAGACGCTGTCCAGAAGTCTATCATGTCTCTGCGTCCGGATGGCACAGATTCTCCTAACAAGGTAACTGGTAGTAACGAAAGCGCCCTCCAACCTCAACGCCCACCCTCTGCCCTTCAAGGCAGCCGTCCTTCCAATCTGCCAACGCGCTTTGGCTCTCACATTGTGCCTGCGCCGTCTCGGCCAGGCTCTGCTGCGCTCAACGAGCGACGATTCAGTCAGTGGGCTCCTCCTACCACTGGTCCGAGTCAACCTCGCTATGGAGTTCCTCCATCAAATGGCGCTGGACCTCAGTCCATGTTCGGTCGCAATGCCCCCCGTCGTGGTTTCAGTAACGGCACTTATCGCCCGAACGCGCCTGAGTTCTACCCTCAATCCTATGGACGTCCTGACAAGGGTCTTTCTGCCCAGAGTAATGGCGGATTTAACCAACAGCGCCGAGAGTATTACCCTCCTACCCCTTCTCACAATCGCAACAAATACAGTCGCTTCCGCGATGCTGTCTCTACTCCCGACTTCACTGCCCCGCCCGATGCTCTTTCTACTCGCCCCATTTTCCCCGGTCATCCTATTCACATTACTGACATGACTATCGCGGCTTGGCGCGAGCAGCTGACGGACCTTTATACCACTGTTCGCCTCTTTGTCGACGTCTACGCTGACAAACCTACCTTCATCAACCCTATGGATCTTTCTAGCACTCGTCTTTGGCCCGTTCTCTTGGCTACGTACCATCCCCTATCTGAGGCCGAGGCTATCTCCTACCTTGATTTTCACCTCAAAGATAGGAGCTCCAAGTCTTGCCTAGTCACTCGCGTCATCATTGACTACATTGTCAATCGTGTCTGGGTTCCTCGTGCCTGGATGGGGGCTGAGGCTGATGCAACTTACGGCCTCGTTGAAGTTGAAAAGAATCTTGAGAGGACTCAAGGTAATCCATTCATCCAGGTGATCGTAATTGCCTGCTAACAAACATTCCAGGCCAGCCTGCTACCAGACGCCAGCACATCCTTGATAGACAAGCGACGCTTATCGACTCTATCCTCAAGCTGGACGGCTTCGAGGAGTTCAGCAAGATCCGTTGCCAGGAGATCTCAGACGTGATACTTCATATGGTTGAGCCACTCCTCAACCCTACCGCCGACCCCGAGATTACCTACAAGGAACTTCAGAAAGTTTCTTCTGCCGCATGGGCTCTGTCGAGTCGCATCCTTAGCAGTCGACTGACATTTGACTTTCGCTTTCCCGAGATCGGAAGCCGATACTCGTATCAGTGCATGTATCCTATCTGGCCTGACTCTGATCCACATGACCTTCAGGCTGAACATTGGCGCATTGCCCTTGTAACTACACCTGTAGTGACCTGCCGCAACGATACTGGCGCAAATATCTCTGCCCACTCAGTCTGCATGGCTGATGTTGTATGCATGCGATAAATGCATCACGCTTGACCTCATTGTTTGTTGATCTGTGAGACGAGCATGAAGGTAAAGTACTTTGAGACCCAAGGGATCCTCAAGGTTCTCCCGAGTACGGTGACTACTACCACTGTACCACAATGTCACACTACTGCTGACAACGACTAAACACAGAAACGATGCTTAGAGGAGAAGATACATACTTCTTCTGAGCACGACTTAGACACAATCTTTCATACAAAACAGGCGATCATAGGCATTTAGTACTTGATTTCAGGGAAACTTGCTTACTTTACATGCGAAATTTTCTGCACGCACTACGACATTGGGTTCACTTAATGGATGGATATGGGCATCCCCACATCGCAACTCTTCCCCCCCTTCTGGAGAAAAATGAAATCTATACCCCAAAGATGTTGTTTGTTTCTTTGAGTTTTGTTTTCCGTGATGGGGAAAACAGGGAAATCAGGTATAAGAAGGTTTCTGGTGGCTGAAGACGCAGCAAAACGGGGGGGGG